>JAVJIF010009989.1:0-68161 GCA_038442645.1 Agave tequilana | reverse complement strand
AAGGACCTCGTCATAGGTGAAGTATCAAAAGGGGTAACCACTCGCTCTAACTTCATAATTATTGTGGACATTATGCATTTATTTCTCATGTTGAACCCAAGAACGTCCTCGAAGCTGAGGCCGATTCATATTGGTTCTAGCCATGCCAGAGGAACTCAATTAATTTGAGCGCAACCAAGTTTGGCACCTTGTTCCTAGGCCCCTCGCTAGACCAACAATTGGTACTAAGTGGATCTTTAAGAACAAGTTGGATGAATCGTGTAACGTTGTTAGGTATAGGCTAGGTTGTTGCCCAAGTTTACACTCAAATCGAAGGAATCGATTTTGAAGAACATTGCACCCGTAGCACGCTTGAAGCCATACGGATGACACTAGCATTTGCCTCATATAAAGATTTTAAATTGTTTCAAATGGATGTTAAAAGTGCTTTTCTAAATGGTTTATTGAAGGGAGGTGTATGTTGAACAACCCCCCGGGTTTGTTGATCCTACACATCCCGGATTTTGTATTTAAATTAGATAAAGCTCTTTATGGTTTAAAACAAGCCTAGGGCTTGGTATGAAAAACTTTCTTCATTTTTGATTTCAAATGGTTTTAAGAAGGTAAAATTGACACAACTTTGTTTACAAACATGTAGAAAAAGATATTCTTATTGTGCAAATTATGTTGATGACATTATTTTTGGTTCTACTAATGATCTCTTTGCCAGCTTTTGAATCATGCATGAAGGTGATTTGAAATGTCTATGATGGGGGAGCTCAACTATTTCCTTGGACTCCAAATCAAGCAAGGAAGGATGGGATCTTCATCAATCAAGCCAATACACAAAGGAACTCATCAAAAGGTTCGGGCTTGAAGGATCTAAAGTAAGCAAAACTCCCATGGTAACAACTACTAAGCTTGACAAGGATGAATAAGGTAAAAGTGTAGACATTAAAGTTTATCGTAGCATGATAGTAGTTTATTGTATTTGACGGCTAGTAGGCCGGATATCATGTTTTCCGTTTGTCTTTGTGCTCGTTTTCAATCATGTCCTAAGGAGTCTCAGTTAGTAGCGGTAAAACGCATTATTAAATCCTTAAGGGCACTATTGAATGGGTTTGTGGTATCCAAAAACCGGCCATTTTCATTACGAGTTTTTCGGATGCCGACTATGCGGGTTGTAGGGTAGATAGGAAGACAAGTGGAACATGTCAATTCCTAGGTAATTGTTTTGTATCTTGGTCTTCCAAAAAGCAAAATTCGGTAGCCCTTTCAACCGCCGAGGCGGAGTATGTTGCGGCCGGAGCTTGTTGTGCACAAGTTCTTTGGATGAAAATCTCTCCTTGACTATGATTTACTTTGATCATGTTAAATATTTTGTGATAATACTAGTACTATTCACATGACAAAGAATGCAAATCAACATAGTAAAACCAAACCATTGACATTAGGTATCACTTTCTTAGAGATCAATGAGAAAGGTGTATATTGATATTGATTATGTTTTCTACCGATTTTCAACTTGCCGATATTTTTACTAAACTCTAGATTATGCTAGATTTTCATTTATTTGTGGTGAGTTAAATGTTTGCATTATGGATTCTTAAAGATAAATTTCTTATTTTGTTTGTTTAAAAACCCTTTTTGATGTATGACAAAAAGGGGGAGAAAACGTATGATTTGTTTGTTGTTTATTATGAATATTTTGATGAATTTGAGATGCATTTAAGTTTTTGATAAAACTATGTGTTTTGCATTTGAGTTTGTGACAAAACTATGTGTTTTCAATGCCTTATGTATTTAGCTCTTCATTGACATTTTTTTTGATACATAGCATTATTTGAGGGGGAGCTTTCCAAGCTCTTCTTCATTTTTGTTTAAATAACCTATATGTTTTGTCATCATCAAAGGGGGAGATTGTTGGCCCAAGGTTACAATCACCCTTGTTTAGTGTTTTTGATGATTACAAAACATATTATTTATTTGTACTAATATTGTTTATTGTTTAAGTGTGTTTCAGGGCTCTAACTCTACTAAAAGGTTTACACCCTAAAAGAAAGTATTTTGGACTCAAGTCAACTCAAAGTGGGCTCAAGACTCAAGTGTTGAAGACCTTGATGGTGAAAAGCCCCCTTGAAGAGCTTGTAGTACTTAGAACCCATGTAGAATTAGAATGTTAAAGTTTGAGTGTTGACATGGCTCTAGGATACACACACACAATTTGGTTTTGTTAAAAGTGAGTCTTGTATTTAAGTTTTCATGTTTTAAATTTGGTTTCATGCCTTAAATATATATTTACATGACTCTATATTTAACAAAAATATACCATGTTTAGATCTGTTTATTACTCCTACTACATATTACTTAAGTTTCTTAAAGTCAAAAATTTTTTGCAAAACTTTTCAAATCAAAAATACACTGTTTTTCCTGTTTCAGGCTGACCGGCCGACCGGCCCGGCCGCCGGGCCCTTGTGCCTGGGCGTGCACATCTGTGCACGTCCTACGGTCGACCGGGCGGTCGACCGTCTGAGAGCAGGATTGCTCTCGGGTTTTCTGGGTCGACCGTCCGGTCGACCGCTAGAGGAGCTGAGAGCAAGTTTGTTCTCGGGTTTTCTGGGTCGACCGGCCGGTCGACCGCTAGAAGACCCGAGCCAACGGCTCTTTGACCAGCTGAGCTGGCGGTCGACCGGCCCGTCGACCGCCAGCCTGCTGCTGCCCAACGGCTCTTTCCTCTTTTGTGCAATTCTGAAATCTATTTTTTTGATCTGCTTTTTGGCAGACTTTTACAGGGTTTTTCAATTCTTTTTTAGAGCAAATAAGCTCTAAATAAATTGTTTTAACCTATTTTTCTCCTATAAATAGAGGAGAAGACTCTCTTACTAGATACCAGAAAATTCTCAAGTTTTTCATTGTTTTCAAAAGAGAAGAAAAATTGTTTAAGCTACTCATTTCCAATTCTTTTTGAGCTTGTTTTTCAGTTGTTTTGATAACAAATATCACTCTACAACTGAAGTTTTCTCACCACACTTCTTAGAGCCAAAAATCCTTTACTCATTCTATAGGAGTTGTAAAAGAGTGAGAGTTTGTAAAAGAGTTTGGTGATCTTGTTTGTGATCACCTTTGGTAACTTGTAACTTTTTCTTCTTGTGGAGACACCTCTTCGTAGAGGTTATTGTAAGTTGGAGAGCTCGGTGCTCGGGTCTTCGGTAGACCATTGTAAGGCGTCCTCGGTGGATAGTGGAAACCCTTAACGGAGGTGAAGGCGGGGAGTAGAGCGGTGGCTCGAACCTCGAAACAAATTCTTGTGTTTGCGATTGCCTTGTGTCATTCTTGCTTTAAATTTCTTTTGCTCTCTATTGCTTTCATTTAATTACTTGAGTTCTAACTATCTTTCCTTGTGCAATTGGTTCTAGTTTGTTACACTTGTCATACTTGTGATATTTATCTTGTGTGCACTTCATCATTGCATATTATTCATCTCTTGTTCGATCATTTCTCATACAACAGGTTCATTGCGCACCTCTAACCCATTCAAGGGGATTGGGAGAAGGAGTTCAGAACCTCTCACGGGGTATTCGGTTCTTAGTCTTGTTTTGAGAGATCGTTGCATCATTCATCATACTTAGTTTTAAAAAGAATCATTAGATTAGCAATTATGCCTATTCACCCCCCTCTAGTGTTTTTCACTTGTAAGCTCATCTTTTAGACCACATGCTCCATTGAGATCATAATTCTTCACTGCGCGAGGATAGGACATGCCTTATATGAAGCACAAATTGCAGCATATTACTTCTCTTCACTGCGCGGAGGCGAACACGTCTTACGTGAATAGGAGCACCGCTGTCAAATCTTTGAGGGCCTAACTAGCTTCACAGGGGCTTACCTAACGCCCTTTTGCTTTCATTTTGGGGGATCAAATATCACCTACATGCATGACTATGTTCGGGACATGGCTCTAATATCAATTGAAAGACTAGGTGTACCATCCCAAAAGACTAGCCTTCTAGATGAAGTTGTTCAAATTCTTATATACCCAAGATCATTCCCATGTCTAGCCGATGTGGGACTCTTTGTTCAAACCAACTCAACAGGGCTTGGTAACAAAGTAAAGGAGTGATAATTAATGCAATTTGTCAAATTGAGATGATGCATTTATATGATTGTCGAGAAATCACATCATGTGTTAACTGTATTCAAATTGGGGCATACACCTTCAAGGGAACGAATATTTCCATCTCAAGAATGATGAAGGACCCCACTGTTGAAGGCACCCCTCAAATTGATGAAGGCACCACATTTCTTCCCAAATGCCTTCCCCAAAAATTTATGAAAGCGCCCCTCTCCCTCCTTCCCCCACTCGGCGACCCTCCTCCTCCCTGGCTACCTTCTTCGCCTCCCCCCTGATGACCCTTCTTCTCCCCCTCCCTTCCCCCTAATTCCCCGCACCGATCTCCTCCCCTCCCTCTCCGGCCTCCCTCCGCCTCACTTCCCTCTAGTCTCCCCCTCCCTTCCCAGCCTTCCTCTCCCCCCCCTCCCCCTCCTCCCCCAACCCCCGATCTCCCCCTCCCTTCCTCCCCTCCTCTCTCCTCCTCTCCCTCCCCCCTCTGTTCGGCCGGAATTCGGTCGAGCAGATGGCGGAGGGAAGGAAGGGGAGGGGTGGGGGAGATCAGAGGAGAGGGAAGGCCGAGGAGGGGAGGGGAGGGACATTTTAAACTTTTCACCAAAGGTGAAATTGTGAAAAAAATAATGACACACTTGTAATAATTTTGGGGTGCCTTCATCATTCTTTGGGGTGGAATATCTGCCCCTGCCTTCAAGTTATGTGCTATACGTCACAAGTTTGGTGTACCTTTGCTTATTGGAGTCCATAGTTGCAACTATGTGTCGTAGACTCGATTTGGAGCGCAAAACTTGAAACAAGCGGTTAGTATTTGGTCGAAGTCAAAATGCTGGCTCGTTTCGCTACACTTGAAAGTTGAAACTTTTGGCATTCACGCTTAAATGGCGTGACATAGATCCTTATTTGGGCATATATTGAAGAGATGAGGGGCGATTTGTTTGCACTGAAGTTGTTTGAAAGAGCCAAAAGCACCTTTTCTTTGAGTTCAAAATAAACTGTAAGAAATGCGGAAATGAACACAAGTAAAAAGGCAATAATTTAGTATATTTCTTGAGTCGACTACAATTTTACATGAATGAACAGTACATTCTTTTTCTACATCAGTTAATTCTTCCATAAAATGTTTTTGTAAAGATTGATTTATTATTATTATGGTTTAAATGATTAAGATGAATAATTCTCACCCTCTCATCTGATAAGAGAGTTTTTCTCACCATGCGTAGTAGGAGAAAAGCTGTCAACCTCGTAGTTTTACCAACTCTTCTCAAAGTTATTGCTATCAATAATTTGGAACAATTGCAAGCGCCCTATAGAAAAGTGGTTAAAAAAAAAAAATTTGCAGCGGGCAGAGGCCTGAGATTCAAATCCCGTTTGTGCGCTTATTTTCAAAAAAAAATAATAACTGAATCATTGAATGTTTGACGTGATGTGCACAACACTTATGTAGTTAATTTCGCAGTGATGGGTACGGCGATATTTTTTTATATTCCCTTCTGTAATTGGTAAGCCACCCATTGCACCATAGTTATGCTCTTGTGCATGAAAAGGGTGTAACGGTGGCTACTTTCAGGTATGTCAAGCCCAAACATATCAAGTTTTTAGGTGGCCAGAGTTAAGATGTACAACATTACAGGTTATGGGTATTTTACAATGATTGATTAATTGTTTAGAACATATTATCACATATTACCTCTTTATTATTCATGCGTCAAAATGAAGAAAGTTTAGTAATTACTTCACAAACAATATATTATATCGCGCACATATCAATATATGTACCATACCCGTTCTCAGAGAGCAGATGTAGCATGTTGATGTCTGTAGCTTTTACTGAAAATATTTTGATTCTGAAAATCTCAAAATTTTGAAACTGTTCTCAGTTTAAATCCGGGGATGTTTACAGAGAGTTGCGTTGAGTCAATCAAGCCCATGGCTTTCTCAAAATAGGAAAGAGAATCAGCTTACCAAAATGGCAGGAGAATGAGGTGCAGGAATAAGGAATATCAGAAACCAAAGGATTTTGAGGACTTGGAGGACGCAGTCAAGAATGAATTTGTGATATTTTAGCATATCGTTCTCAACTGAGAACTGTTCAAAGACACGACACTAGCATTATGATAGGAACTTGGATGAATTGTTCAATGGTAGAACGAGAATTTTGCAACTGGTCTACACCTTAGTAAACTACAAACACAAGGGTCCAGCTCCGTCACAATAACAGAAAATTTTCGCATAAGGTTCCATAAAATCCTTGTCACCTGGACATCTCATAACATCATCATTCTTGTAATCTACTCAAAATTCCAACATTCTATTATAGACCCTTTCAATCACACATGGACTGAAAATGAATATAATTGAAAAATAAAACAAAATCCGAGTAATAGGCTAAAAGACTTTGCTACATTCTGGCATTTAGAACTGTGTCTCAGTCGCCCGCATATTAGAGTGAAGCCCAGGGTCAAGAGAGCAAAGACAAAAAAGAAAGCACCAAAAGAATAGTTCATAATGGAATTTGCAGGCAAAGAAAGAGGTTGGCAGGTCTGGCCCTTCCGCGTTTATATGAGAGACTTAGATCGCATCGATCACCTGCTTTTAGTTTGTGTCGCAGGCCTGCAGCACAGACTAAGAGTTTTGCTTCTGCTGCTGCTGCTGCTGCATCATAGGATTGAATGGCTGTGAGTATAGCAAAAATTTCCTTTTAACCTCTTTTTGTATGGTGAATTTGTGATTAAATTTCCAGTTTGAGAATCTGGTTTTGCTTTGGTTTGTGTTGGATGGTTTCTTTTTTATCATTGGGCCTAGGGATTAATTACATGTTGTTTGGATAATTGTTCATTGGGTCTAGTTAAGTGTGGCTTTAAATAACTAGTGAAGCCATCTTAATTTGCAATGTTCAGTGTTTCTTTGTGCAACTATGTGGTACCACTATCTTCATCGTTGTCATTTGCTATATTGTTTCTCATTAAATGGGTAGGTTGTGGAGCGTGACTCTTTTTTGAAAGGCTTCATGAAAACATCAACCAAAGTTTATGACCAGATATCAGATATGAATCTTCAAGTTGTTGCCAAATTCCTAGTCTAAATGACCATCAGAGAGATATTGGCTTATGATAAAGTCTCATGGATTGTTGCTTCTAACAACCAATTCCAAGATTTAAGAACATATAAGAGAATGAAACAGGCAAAAGGTAGACACAAAAATTTATGTTGCTCAGCGCGTGCCTACATTCGTAGAATCTAGAGTGAAATTCTGCTAAAATATTAAAGTATAAGTGAATTTTCACAGTCCTAGACTACCGATACAGGATCATATGGTGGGAAAATACCTTCTTCATTGCTAAAGAAGAAATCCTTACAACAACGACAACAGCACCAATGAAACCTTTTATCTCAAATTTCTAAGGTCAGTTAAATGAATCCCTGTCTTCCATTCAGCTCTGTTAAGAACCATCTCCTCGGCTAAATCAAGAACGTTGTCTACATATACTGCAATTTAATTCTAAGTTGGAATCTTATTTCCTAAGTGTATATTGTAGTATTTATGGTTATTTTTCGTGTACTAAAACTTTGATTAATTACTGACATCCAACATTGCACCATTAGCTTTACCAACGTTTACTTCAGAACTTCAGGGTTACTGATCTAATATTAGTACTAGAATCCTTAATTTGATTGTTACTTTCCAAAGAAAAAAAGGTTTCTACTTTCTACTATTTTCATTGAACAGTGCCATGTGTTTTGCAGTAGTAGTGAATACTTTTCAGGACCAGATCTCTTGTGCAAGAGTGCTCTTCCTTAACTTTCCTTTTATGTTATTGGCATTTGTAGCAACCTGCACATGTTCCAAAGTTCGGCAACTGGGACGGCGATAACATCCCATACACGAAATATTTCGAGAATGCACACAAAGATAAAAGTCCTGGAAGAAAGAATTTCAACCCCAATGATCCTGAGGAGAACCCTGATGCCTTTGTGTCCGGGATATTCCCTACAGAGTACGAAGTGAAGAATAACGACTCTGACATTTACGGTGTGGTGACAAAACCAAAGAATAAATATGGCAGCAACCGAGATGATGAGTTCCATCAAGAATACAAAGAAGTTCCAGTGAAGAAGAACCGCAAGTCTGCTAATTCACGGTCTGGCAGTGATAAAAGCAGTTCTGATCATTCAGTTCCGTATCCCAGAAACCATAGGCCAAGTAGGCACTCAGATGAAGATTGTGTTCAGATTCCAGCATTGCAGCAAGCTGCGCCGAGACCAGGGAGATATTCACAATGTGACGCGGTATGTGGACTTAAAATGTTGCGTTATATATATCTACTACCACTTTGATATCAAGTGTTTTTTGTGTTTTCTCGGAAAAATTTACCCCATTTAGCAGGGTTATTTCTTTACGACAACGACACTCCATGAATTGTTTCTTAGATAACTGAAAAATGTAGATGATATATGCCTGCAGGATGGAAAAAAGAGTATATAATTAAATTGGATCACAAATATGTCAAATGCATTGATATTTTCCTATACTACACAGTTTCAAGTGACTTCTAATTTGGATTTCTTATTAACTCACCATGAGATTTTAGGCATTTTCTTGATTTTGACATGCTGTTAAAAAAATCAAAACAGATGCATGATAGGCCTTCTTCAGTGCCGAAATTCGGTGTTTGGGACGAAAAGGATCCTAAATCAGGAGACGGGTTCACCGTAATTTTTAACAAAGTCAAACAGGAGAAGCAGGTTGCTGCTACTAAGCTTCCTAAAGTTCCAACAGATCCGATTATTTATCCAAGCAACCATAAAATTCACGCCAAGTCTTCCTCGAGGCCAAAGGTAATTAATTCCTAAGTCGATTATTCCCTCTCTCTGTATCTATGAGATTCATAAAAAGAGTCATAAAACTTTTATTTGGAAAATCACTTTAGTTCTAGCTTGAACCAAATGTTGTTTACTGCAGATGATGTGCTGCTTTAGTCCAGCGACTAAAGAATGACAGTCATGGATGTGAACTTCAGGGATCAACTGCTGCTATATACAAGTGCAATATATGATTTGATGAAGTTAATGTGGGCTCTATATGGGCAGCAGCTTTCTGATATACTGTAATGGATTGTTTCTGCCAATATCTTTGGAAGGAATGTTATCTGTTTTGTTGTTATAGAATTAACTAGATGCATATTATTCCAGGATGTGTTGTTGTCAATATCTTCTATCAGACATTGGAATTGTTTGTAGTTATATTATGCTTTTTGAAGTTTATTGTGGCATCCACCTTAAAAGTTCAAGGGATTTACTATAAAAAAAGTCTTCCAGAAAAGGAAAAGGCTTTTAGCAAATGGATTGTGGTGGGTTAAGATGTTGCAACATTCCACACGGCAGGGACTCATTGTTGTATCTATTTATGCCTTGTTTGTTGATCATCCCTCATGGCAGGGACTCATTGTTTGTATTTGCTTCTTTTCTTTGTTCGGATGTTTTGTTAAATGCTTTTTAATGAAACGCGAGGGGATATTCTTACCGTTTTCCTCAAAAAAAGGATGTTGCAATGTTCATTGGTTTGACGCGTTGTTTCATTGAAGAAAAAAATTAGAGATAGAGAGAGAGAGAGGGAGAGAATGAAGAAATGGGGAGCTTAGAAACTAACAGTATTAGTATGTAGCGATGGCATTTAAATATTTTATTGAAAACCATAGTATGTAGCAAGCAATGTTTAATGCAATTTAGCTCCGCTTATTGTTTCTTGAAAATGCAAAAAGATTTCTGCTAAGGGTAATGCTATCTAACTCAAGACTATGACAAGTGGACTCATCTATAGGTCTCTGTATGGGCCGGAAAATCACAATTGTAAAATTCTTTTAATTGAATAGAAGATTATAACGGATACAATCCGATTATAGAGAAAATCCTTTGATTGATTGCCTCTTTTTTAAAACTGGGTTCTTCACGTGATGGTAGAGAGTAAGTCTTATTCTCAGTTGATCGGCTAGATGTCAGACTTCTTTGGAAGGAAATCTTCTCTTCGAATCACTGATAGACTCTGTATAGCTTTTATCAATGACAAAATCTCAAAAAGAGATTAAAACAAAACTTGAACTCAGCAAGTTTAAAGAGATGAACTCTTTGATTCTCCCCATCCTCTACTCTGATCAACCACCCCTTTTCAATAGTTTTCTTGACTATTTATAGAGGGTTTCAGGGGTATAATTGATTCCTAGAATCCCTTCATAATGGAGTTAACTCCCTTCATTATGTGTATATTAATTTACGAAGTAATCGGGCAGTTACAACAGAAACGCAACACTGTTCTATTACTTGAAACGCGGACTTAAGCCTCGCATTTTCATAGAAACGCGGACATGGCCAAGTTCCAAGTTTGAACTGAAACGCGGGCTTAAAAAGTCCTGCATTAGATTGTAGATGCGGGTTTAGACTGAGCCTCGCATTTGAATTGAAATGCGAGCTTGGCTAAGCCCTGCGTTTTGATTGGATGCTGGTTTGGACTGAGCCTCGCGTTTTGAATTGGACACTGGCTTGGACTGAGCCTCGCGTTTTGAATTGAATGCTGGCTTGAAAAAGTCTCGTGTTTGAATTGAACGCTGGCTTGAATAAGCATTGCGTTGCTTACTGATCTGAGCCCTGTATTTGATACGTTTGTCTTTATTTTTAACTGTCCACAGAACCCCCTCCAAAGTTTTTGAAACTCCGCAGATGACTGGAACGGATCTCGAAATACTTTGGACTTCATGTTTAACTGTAGGCTTCCAAACCTGACCTGGCAATCTTCTGTGATACCCTGAACTTGATCTTATTTGAATTTCGGTCTTCGTGAGTGTACCATTGAACTCTTTGAAGCCACTAAGGACGATCATTGCATGTATCTAAATACACAGTCTAGACCTTATCTGAGCTCTGATCTGAGTATTTTGTACAGTTGAACTGGGAGAATTGTCATCTGCTTTTGCTAGTGTACTATAAAACTGATTGCAGAAGTAGAGACTAACTTTGCTTTTGAGAAAAAAATGCAGTTCTTAAAAATGCAAGGATTGCATTTCTTTGCAGACGCGGGCTTCATTTGAAGTGAAGACACACCTCTCACTTAATATAGAGATGTGGTTCTTTGAGCGTTACAAACGCATACTTAATTCAAAGTGGAGACGCAACACTCATTTGGAACAGAGACGCAGCTCTTGAGCGTTTCGAAACGCACAACACTTCTTATTGGGAGACACGACTTTTGTGAAACGCGAGCCTTGCATTTGAGTGCGCTGATACGCATCTGGCGTAGATTGACTGACGCGTCTTTCTATAAAAGGCGTAACGCGTCATTTCAAGAGTCATTATTTGACTCTTCTTCCTCCTTTAACTCTACATTCAGAGTTTGTAAGCTTCTTCAAGATTTGTTTAGAACTCAAAGCTTTGAGCTTTTAACTTTAATCTTCTTCGAAGATTTCATCAGTGAAATGGCCTCAAAACAAAAGCGGATCGTTTCCTCGTCTAGCGCCGCTTCGCCGGCCACTCGAATGGGTGGTGCACCCGAGCAGAGGCCCCCATTCAGGTAAAAATGGCTTTCGCCATTAATGGACTCGAAGAGTTTTTCAAACTCTTAAACTTCTATTGAAGTTAAACAGCCAACGCGAGGTTCATAGCCCACGTTTGAATTGTGGACGCGACTTTCATGTTGGTGAGCAAGACGCGGGTCTGAGGATCTTCACGTCTTTGTTTTATCAATTTAACTCCCACGTCTGCTTATTAAACACAATGTTGTGAATTTCGCGTTAGAGTCTCCTGAACGCGGGTCTCACATGGTTGAGCCCCGCGTTTGAAGTCCAACACTTAAAAAAAATTTCAAGTCTTGGAGTCTAAACGCGGACTTCATGTGATCCTTGTATTTTTGAGTCTCACTCCTCTTCTTTTTTGAACGCTGGTCTCAAGTGAGCCTCGCATTTCAGTCATTGAATGCGAGTTCCACATGAGCCCCGCGTTTGGGCTTCAACACTCAGTTGACTTCAAGCCTTTTCTTCTTCGTACATTAATTATTGTGTTCTTCCTTTTGCAATATGATATTCCTCCAATCCTTTGTCCAAGCAGTGTCATTTTGGACATGTCGGTGGTGCTGAGCAGAATATGGTCTTCGTTTTTCAGAAGACTGCTTTGGTAATTGCTGATAAGTCAAGGGAGCGACGGAGCCGGGTCAGTAATGCCAGTGTGCTTACTCTCCGGGAAATCATTTCAGATGATCGGTTCAAATTAGATTCACGTACACTATTAAGAAAGCCCGACTTCTTCTTTGGTGACTCGATTGAGGAGGATGAAGTGGTTCTTTATGATGGAGATTACAAGTGGCTCCGTCAAATTGGTAATAGGAGATTTTTTTTCTTCCAAACATGGAGCGGATGTATCCACTAGCATATCTGCAACATGTTCATACGTCGGACGATGGACTGAGAGCTGGTTAAGCCAATCTCTGGAGTTTCTCTGGGCAAGATAGGTATCCACGACATTTACACAGTCGGTCATGAGAGAGACATGATTGGGTTGTAGCCTAGATTGTTCATAGCTAAATACCCGACAGGGAAGACTCCACAACTAGCAGCCACCTTCATCAAACAATTCCTAGACGGGGGGGGGGGGGGGGGGGGGTGATTTTCCTCTAGAATTCTATGCGATTGGGTGGATTCACTCTACCGACAAGATGTGATGGGATAGAATGGTAGGATTCGTTCTCACAGAGTTTGAAGACCTTTTGCTGCAAGCAGGACTATACAGGGTTGTTAGGACTGTCTGATATGGCATTCTACAGAGTAATCAGGACTTCTACATTATCCTGTAGCGGTACAATTCATAAGACTTGCACGTTCTTCACTCCCATCGGAGAAATGGGGTTTACCCTTCATGAGATGTATGAAGTCTCAGGGCTGATAATTGGAGATGCTTCCTATGAAGAATATGTCCCGTCGCCAGAGGAGCTGCATCTGCTGAAGAAGAGTGATCCTCTGGAATATAAAACTTACTGAAAAAAATATTGTGCCACTTCCATATCTGTGGACAAGTGACGGGATAGAGAAGTAGGGGACTTAAACAAATATCGTGGGCGAATTATCTGTTCCCCGGGGTGAATAAGACTGGCCTGGTGACTCGGCTGGCTCCTAGCACCGATGAAGAGATAGCTGAAAGGATCAATGCATCCACCAGTTCTTACACCACAGAATCTAACGAAGACACTTTCAAACCGTATGTGATCTTCGAAAGTTTTCATCACCAAGCTAAGATCCTAATATCTGATAGAGCTATATTGGCGGGTTTTCTTATGCTTTGGTTGAAGCGATGTGTAGTTCCAACACTTTCCCACGAAGTGGTTGTCGCTGATGTGGTACCCAGCGATCTTACTTGCTCATGGAAAGTCCATTGCCCTCCTTCCAGCAATGGTGGTCAGGATTCAGAGCCGGTTGTGGGCACTGACGAAGAGCTTTTGTCAAGTGGAGCAATCGTGAATGTGAAGGGCAACTCAATTAAGGATTCAAATGGTCATCCCCTTGTTAAGACTCCCAGTCCAGGGTCGAGCTTTCATACATTTATTTGATGGTTTGGTATGTGATGCATTATCTATCATTGATGATCGCAGTCTCTGCATCAGAAGGTTTTGTATCCTTCGTGCAACAGTTGGAGAACTCTAACTGAATTCGCAGTTATATGTTCTTCATCCTGAAGACTTTTAAATGAGGCAAAATAATAACTTGATAGGTGCTTCCTCGAGATCCACGACGGATCCTACGGGGATAAGTTTTCAGATTTAGCTAGCCCGGATGGATTCACTCGATTAACCTCTGGCGTCTTCTGGTGGTTAATCAACATCCAGCATGGATATTTGGTTTTTCGCTAAGGAAACTCTTGCACGATCGAACCTTACATGCCTTGTCGATTCGCCAGGCAGTTTGGTTATGATCAATTGTATGTCGGCAACCCCAACCCATATCTTTACTTCTGTGGGAGTTTGTTTGAAGGTGCCCGAGCATGGTACTACAGTGTCACCGGAGGAACCGGAGCTGTCTTCACCCTCCTCACAAGGCGCCTAATTTTTATGCAAGTCTTACCTTTTGTACGTGGTATTTTATTGCAAATAAGGTACCTGAATTTGAAACAAACACTTCATGCATAAAAGTCATCAAATCCACGTATAAAGCTAAGAAAAGATCCAAGGGTTACCGGATGCGAGGGATGACCAAGTATCAGGAGGCCGAGAGGGAGGCCAGCAGAACAGAGGAAGCTCCAAAGTCAGAGTCTAGAGCAGGAGCTACTGAGGAGCGGTCCACCAAAAGATTCGACAAGTTGTGTCTAAGCGCACCCGGGCTTTTGCTTCTGAAGATGAGCCAAGCTGAAAGAAGACGAGAAAAGGTCTAAGGTTGTAGCTTCAGCACAAGTGCTTGAGACGATCCCCTTTGGTGCAAAGAAGCAAGAAGAATAAGAAGAAAAGTCAGCCCCAGCTCTATGTCCCCAGAGTCTTCGTAGTAAGGTCTTGCAATTTTGACTAAGGCAGAACCTGCGGTGGAGTCTGCAACGGCTGAGGGATTCGTAGAAGTGGCCACAACAGCTCCTGAGGATACAACAAACATTGAAATTCACATTCTTGTTCAATCGGAAGTCACACCGACTCTGGAGGAACAGACGGAGGTTCAGTCGGGCTCCCCAAGTGATCTAATGCCGCCTCCTCAAATTCTAGAGCACAGCCCAACCACTGGATTGATTAGTGGCAAGGTTCCAGTCACTAAAGTCTCTTCAACTCAAATATTATCTTCATCGTCCGAGGAACATATTGACTATTCAGGAGACGAACTTGACTTTGGTGATGAACCTGCTCTTCCTGATACTAGCAAGTTTTCTCACATTTCAGAGGAGGAGGTGCGGGTGAATGTTCCAAAGACAAGTCTTCCATTGGAAGGAACTGCCACTGTTGAGGGTATTTCTTCTATGCCACCTGTTCTTTTCTTCATACGAACATTGTTTTAACGCTCGTTTGATTATTATTTACAAGTGTTGTCATGGGTATCGGAGCTGCTACGCCCTCTCACATTAATGAGATGATTGAGGAACTGGTCCAGTCAGGGGGCCTTGAGGTTCTTACTATTGGCATGGTCCTCTGGGTACAACCACCAGGATCGGGGAACCCTCGTCCTCGAGTAGCTAACCGAAGAATCTATCATCTTCGGATCCTCAGCTTGATAAGAGAATAAAGATTCTCTATATACTCCCACTCTCATTGTTATTTCTAAGATGATTGTTATAATTGCAGAGAGTACTGTGGTGCCTCAAGTGGAAGAGCTTATGGCAAGCACTGATAAAGGAGACATCACACTTCATTCTCCAACGGATGAACCAAGTATTATGAAGTCTGCTCCTATAGTTGTCACACCGAAAGTTGTCACAGTTACAGTCCCGGAGGTGCCGATCACGACTTTGGTGTTGAGGGAATTTGCTGCTGACCTTGACCCTGCGCTCCCGGGAAGAATAAGTGAGAAGGCTTCTGCCCCTATGGACGTTGTTCGTACTATTATAGGAACGGGATCCGAAAGTGCGTCAGTAGAGTTAGCTCCAGCCATGGACATCATGAAAGAATTGGCTCTTCAGATGGTCTAGCAATTCTTTATTTCGATGAAGTCTTGCATTGAGGGTGCTCTCCGGGAGAAGTTCCTTCGAGTTTGCATGAATGCTCCTTGAGAATTAGATTGAAAATATTCATAATACTGGAGATTTGGATCAAGTTAAGACACATCTGGCACTAGTGAAGTAACTGGGGATGTGCTTGAAGGAATTGAGGACCCTGAAAAATGCTAATAACGGTGAACGAGGCCCGACTAATGCCAAACAAGCTCCTCACTGTTCAAGAAAGTGAATGGAAGGAGATTGAGGAGCAAATGGCTGAGGAGACCTGTCACTACAATGAATTCACGGCCAGCTACCAGAGATTTATTGATGACTCCAGGGAATCTGAGTTCATCACCAAGAATGCGGAGCAAGTCATAACCAATGCTCAAGCAACAATTGCCAAGGCCAAGCCTTGATTCAAGTTAACGAACAAAAACTTACCGCCGCCAAGAAGAAACTGGAGGAGTTAGAGGTCGCCAAGAAGTAAGTTCAAGAAGATCTCAGTGCTCATTCTTCCAAGCTGGAATCTCTTCAAGCACAACTTGCCACGAAGAAATTCTTGTCGAAAGAAGAATTGAGAGTTCAAGCTTTGCCAGAAATTAAGAGAACACGTCAACGTGAGATTCAGCGTCTCCAGCATCAGATTCACTTCTCGCTGAGCGAGATTAGCCCTTTTGTATATCCTTTTTTTTGTAACACTCTATTTATCAAATAAGAGAGTGTTGAATCACTTTTATCATTTCAATATAAATAATAATCAAATATCTCGTCATTATTCCTTCTTTTGTATTTGAAAATCAGACGAACTAAATTGATTATATTTGATTGCAAGAGGTGACGATTAACGTAGCGATCAAAAGTTTAATTCTACTAGAGAAATTGAATTTTGTGGACTTGTTATTCTGTTGATGAGAATAACAAGTGTAACTTGACCAACTGGGAATTTTGAACGGACTATCAAAGGTGTAGTGTTAACTTGACAGTTTTTGGGTAATAAAAGAAATTAGACTAGTTTTGTAAACTTGCTACTCTATAGAAGAGAATAACAAGTAGGGTTTTGATCCGCTATAATTATGTCTGAGTTTATTATTAGACGTTTAGTATTAACATAACTAAGACTCAGTTTGAATTCAGGGAGAACACTGCTAGAGGTGTGATATTAACATAACAACAATTCTAGATGGACCTGCCATTCTATTGAGAAGAACGACAAGTGAGGTTAGATCCGCTGGGGATCTATAAAAAATTTTCCATCAAAGGTGTTATATTAACTTAACAGATTTAAATTGAATTTGTTAGAGGTGTGGTATTAACTTGACAAAGTTGTAGGCTAGAGGTATAATATTTAGCACAACAAGAATTTCAGTTTCGTTGAGAAAACTGAAAGTACCACTAACATAGGTGCAGTGTTGAACTTAACAGTAGAGATAATGCTAGAGATATAATTTTGAACTTAACATCGATCATCTCGACTTTGATGCGGAAGCTCGAGGGAAGGTCATTGTCATAGGTGTGATATTAACTTAACAATGAACTGAATGCTAGAGGTGTGATATCACTTTGCATCGCTCATCTCAGCTTCGATATGAAAGTCTGAGGGAAGTGACCGTCAGAGGTGTGATGTTGACTTGACGGTGACTTGATTACTGTTAGAGGTGTACTGTTTAACTTAACGATAATTTGTCAGAGGTGTAGTGCTAACTTGACAGGGTTGAAGACTCGTGACTCCATGTGAGGATATCAACAAGCAGAAGTTTTATACTCGCTGAGAAGGATAAAAAGTGTTACTGTCATAGGTGTAATGTTAACGTGACAGACATTAAATTTCCCTGGGGAAAAAACAAAGTTTAATTGGAGCGGGTATTTAAACCCATGGGGACCTATGAAGCCTTGTCGTCAGAGATTTTAATGTTAACATTAGGATTGGAAAGTAACTCGTCAGAGGTGTGATGTTAACTTGACAGATTTAGTTCTATGATCATTTCACTGGAAAAATGATACAGATTTATAGTAGTCTTACCATTCCATGGAAGAGAATTGGTAAGGAGTTTTGGAGAAGAAGGCGAGACCAAGTCCCTTAGGATTTTCAGTAAACCCTCAGCTATCAACGGATTTGATGTGCCTTTACAACTACCGTTTGAGTTGGGCTAGCAATGTTATCCCCTTTGCATTATGAGTTATCGAGAATTTCTATTAGACCTAAAAGCTAATATTTTTTCTATCCTTAACCGTTGAGGGTGTTGGATTGTGATAGCTTCTAAAGAAGAGTGACAAAACTAATACTCAGTTAGCTTGCATTTATTGGCTCAATTCTGTTGAAGATTGGACTGTGTTCTCATGCAACGTTCACTCGATCATTCCTCTTAACCAGCTTTTTATGTGCTGACTAGAGCTCTTAACTAGCTCTTTATGTGTTGATTAGAACTCCAGTTATTTTTTTGATCGTCGACGCCCACTTGCCACCGAATAGTTGTTAATCAATGAGAACTATTATGCTTGTGTTGAGCAGAACATAGCCGAACAACTGTTGATCAATGAGGACTATTATGCTCATGTTGAGTAGAGCATAGTCAACTAGCTATTGATCAATGAGAACTATTATGTTCGTGTTGAGAAAAGCATAGTCATCAATCGAGAATTCCGTTGTAGGAGAATGCATTCGATGCAAACGTCACATATACTCGACCTAATGATCAAAGATTTAATGCTAACATGATCAAGGGTAGTATTTCTTTATGAACTTACCATTAATTGGCACCATAAGTGTATTGTCTTCGAATTTATCAGACGGTATGCTTTATTTGAGTAGACTGACTCTACCATAAATGGTCATTCCCATTTGAATTGAAATTTTCCTTTCGTCTTATGTGTCATCACCATAGATCTTCTGACAGCTAAGACAATATCACCTTTCTTGAAAGTCCGCTCTTTGACTTTCTTGTTGAAGGCTTTAAAAATTCGAGCTTAATAAATCTCGATCTGTTGTTGGGCTCGTAGACGCTTATCATCTAAAGCTTATAACTCCTGGAGTCGCAGTTGATGTTTCTCATCGTCCGTCATCTCTGTGGTTAAAGCAGCTCACAGGGACGGGATCTGAACTTTTAGAGGAAGTACAGCTTCACATCCGTGCACCAAAAGAATGGTGTAGCTTTTGTTGGAGTTCTCACCGTCATGTGATAAGCCCATAAGCATTCACATAGCTTATCGTCCCAGTTGTGTTGGCTCTTCGAGACGAATTTCTTGAGAAGTTTCCCAATGGTCATGTTGAATGCTTTTGTAAGGCCATTAGTGGCTGGATAGCATACTGTTGAAGATACACTCTGTATCCTAAACTTATTGCAGAATCTTTAGAATGTTTGGCTGACGAACTGAGGTTCATTATCATAGATAATCTGTTGTGGCAAGCCAAAGCGATAAACAACATGATGTTTGACAAACTTGATCACGTCAGACATCTTTACTTCTCTCAGAGGAATAGCCTCTACCCATTTGGAGAAGTAATAGGTTATGATTAGAATAAACTGATGTTCTTTTGAAGATTGTGGACTGATAGGACCAATCACATCCATTTCCCACATCTCAAATGCCATGAAGAAATTGTAGGATGAAGATGTCCTGGAGCTTAGTGGATGAAATCACTTGGATTTGACAAGCACGACATCACTTAGCATAGGCAATGGCATCAGGGATCATCTTCGGTCAATAATGCTCAAGTCTTCTGAGTCGATCTCTGAGCCTTGGACCAAGTTGGTGAGCTCCGCACATACCGTCGTGAGCTTCTTTGAGTGCCTCTTGTGCCTCTTAGTGTGACGGGCAGCGAAGTAAGATTCCATCAAGCGATCGGCGATACAATATTCGCGTGATCGCGTTGTAGTAGAATCTAGGGGCCTTCCTTCTAATAGCGGCCGTCTCTTTAGAGTCATTAGGCAATATGTCGTATAAGACATAGTCGATGAATGGTAATCGTCAATCTTGAGATATGATCCTGTTGAAGTCTCTAGAGCTTCTTTAACTTGAAGGTCTCCTGTTAGAGTTTGATCATCTTCAAGGGCGAGCTTTGGACGGTATAGATCATGACTATAGACGAGTACTTTCTCTCGGTTGGAAGAGTCAAAGAGACCGCAAGAGATGTCAGTGCATCTGCATGTGTATTTTTCTGGCGAGGTACATGATCGATGTAGAAGTTTTGAACTTTTTCGTCCTGTGAATTGTTGCGTTATAATAGGGCACCAAGTCTTCATGACGGACTTCATACTCCCTGCGAACTTGATTGATGATAAGCTTTAAATCACCGTATGCTTTGAGATTTCTAACGTCAATCTCTTTTGTAATTTACATTCTAATTAAAAGAATGTTGTATTCTGTCTCATTGTTGAAACATGGCTCAGTTAGTGAGAATGCACGAGGAACCACATAATTTTGTGGAGACACGAGCACTACCCCTACTCCTGCCACAATATTTTCTCTAGGACCCGTTCTTAATGTACTATCAAAAAATAGTTGCCACACCTGTTCTTCAAAGATGTCTGAGTTATATAAATTTCAGCGATCTCCTCTGGAAGATCTTCATAAAGTTTAATCGTCCATGGATATGGATACTCAGCCAAAAAATCTATCACCGTCTGTTCTTTCACAGCTTTCTGCGGCAGGAACTGCATTTCATATTGCGAAAGCAATATGGCCCATTTTACTAATTGACCATTCAGCGATGATGTTTTTGTCATAAGCAATCTCAAAGGATTGACTTTTGACATGACATGAATAATTTGGCCCACCAAGTAGTGCCGCATCTTCTGAACAGCGAACACCAATGCGAGGCATTCTTTTTCGATTGGGCTATATCGATGCTCAGCACCGATCATGATTCTACTCAGGTAATAGATTGCTTGCTCGTGTCTTTGATCATCATTTTGGGCTAGTAATGCTCCCAATAATCCATAGGTCAAACATATATCAGGAAGAGTTTCCCTTACGCTAGAGCTGTGAGGACAGGTAGGTGCATCAGGTACCGTTTGATCTCCTCGAACGCTTCTTGGCAAGCATTATCCCAAATGAATGAGACTCCCTTCTTCATCAATTTGGTGAAAGGTTGGCATCGTCCTGAGAGGTTTGAGATAAACCTCCAGATGTAGGCTAATCACCCTTGCAATCCTCTAAGTTCTCTAAGGTTGCTTGGAGGTTGCATCTCCTGAGTGACAAACTTTCTCCTGGTCGAGGTGGATTCCCTTGGATGTCACGACAAACTCAAAGAATTTACCGTTGGCCAACCCCAGGAAAGATTTGGTGGGATTCATTTTCAATTAATGCTCCCGCATAATATCGAATATTCTTTTCAGATCTGCTATATGATCTGATCACCTTTGACACGGCTTTTCACTGCAATATCGTCTACATAGTATTTTGTCTTGCATATATGCTTGTGGAAGATTGTATTCATAGCCCTATGATATGTCGCCCCGCATTCTTCAATCCGAAGGGCATCACAGTATAATAATACCCCTAGTGGTGTTCTGAAGAATGTATGCTTCTCATATCAGGGTACATTTTAATTTGATTGAATCCAGAGAATCCATCCATGAAAGATATCCATTCAAACCCACACGTGTTGTCGATCATGACATCCATGATTGGAAGAGGAAACTCATCTTTAGGACAAACTTCATTTATATCACGAAAATCATGTAAACCCGGATCTTCTCATTCTTCTTGGTGACGGAGATGATATTAGCTACACAGTCAGGGTGTTGTTCTTCCCTGATGAAACTGGAGTTTATAAGCTTCTTGACTTTCGATTGAATCGCTTCCATTATCTCTGGTGGAACCGTTGTTGCTATTAATTGATGGGCTTCATATCTGGATTAATGTTTAGGCGGTACATAGCCACTTAAGGATCAAGTTCAGGCATATCCTCGTAATTCCAAACGAAGACATCAATATAGTCTCATATGAGACGTATTAGATCTTCTTTTTTGGGAGGTGATAAGCTTTCGCTTATAAAAACGGGCTTAGGGTTAGCCTCATCTCCCAGATTAATCTGGATCATCTTATCCTTTGTGGGTGATTCACGTTGTTCAAAGCGAATATCCCAGAGAGCGTTCAGGTGTTTGATCCAGGGATCTGTATCAGACTGGATCATTTCTTCATCTTCTTCTTCCGGGTGGCTTGTTAAGACCATGTTCACCGAAAGCTCTTTGAAGATACGTCCGACACTGACATCTGACTCCCAGATGATGTGTCTGACGAATGGTCATGGTATAATGACTCTTCAGACTCAGAGGTTATGGGATTAGGGTTGATATATAGCCTAATCCCCTCCAAGTCTTATGATAATAATCAGGGGCTTTCCCTTTTGGAATAAAAAATCGAAACAATGTTCGTCTTCCTTTGTCGAATTTTAAGCCAGACTTCTTCATCAAGTTATATCTCATATTCTCCATCATTCGGAGCACATTCGGCTAGTAATGAGAGAATTGCGGAGGTTCAACCTCACTTTCTGAGTCTTCTTGAATCACTGGTTCGGACTCAATTCTCTCAAAAAGGATTGATTTTTGACCTTTGCGTTTCGCTGGGACCTCAAAGAAAGATCCTTGCACATCGCTGATATCTTCGCACACCATAAGAGATGATTTTATTGGTGCTTACAATGATGTCAAGGCATTTATTGCCGATCAGGGATTATCATCTATGTCAATACTAGTATCTGCTGATACGGAATCAGAAGCAAACATATAAAAATAAGCCAAATCTAAATCTTCATTAATGTATCACTCGCCTACATCATTGATGTATTTAACATCGAGCTTATCAATGCTCGTCACAAAAGGATTTAACTCTCACAGACATTCTTCTTCTGCCTCTGGTTCAACATGAGCTTCATTGTCAGAGTCTTGTTCTTCTGGTTGGGGATTATTGTCTGCTTTCAAAAAGTCATGGTAGAGGAGGGAGTCAGCGAAGTAGTTCTCTACTCCCTTGAACTAATGTCTTTCAGCGATTAACGTTCGGACCTTGCCGTCTTCATCAACATATTTCATGATTTGATGAAGAGTGGAGGTACGATGGAATTGCGATGTATCCATGGTCGTCCTAGCAGCAGGCTGTATGAAGTGTCAGCATCAATAACATAGCACGTCACCTCAGATATCAGGTCCCTAATCTAGCATTTGAGTTTAATTTTTCCCATCGGGCGCGTACTGTTAACATTGAAGCCATAAATGGTAGTTTGAGTGATGCTCAATCGATGAGTGGGGATTCCAAGTGTTGCATGACCCTGTGGGGAATAATGCTCAACGCAGATTCTAGATCAACTTAAATACAGCTCACTTCAGCTGATCCAAAATACCTTATGAAATATAGGGGTCTGTCATGTTTCCTTTTAACCTGCATGTCATCCGGGGTGAACGTTATATAGGGGAAATGATAAGAAATGTGGAGACAGTTCTCTTCATCCTTCGCTGGTTTAGCCAGAATCTGGGTCATGAAGGCTTCTGCATCGGCTAAGGCTTCCCTAAGAACTTCTCTTGTTGACTTGAATAGTCGCAGGAGCTCATAAAGAGTGATTCTGGCTGGGATATTAGATAGTTGAGCGAAGACATCAAAGCAATAAGGTTCTGATGGTCCTTCTGCTTTGTCTTTCAGAAGAGATTTAGCATAACGAAGCTCTTTTTGATTTTCTACGGGTTGCTTCGTGGATTGCTTGACTAGTTCCTAGATTGGCTTGGATGAACTCGCCACAACTTCATCATATTTCTTCAAGTATTGCTGACCCGACCGGGTCCCTGCCCCGCCCAGAGTATTCTGCTTTATAATAAGAACAATTATTTCCTCTTCAGAATTAGTAAGAGAGGCGACATCAGTTTCTGCTTCTCTGAAAGAAGCACACACCACACTACAAGGTGAAACTCTTGCTTTGCCTTTGGACTTTCTGCTTGAAACATTGGTCCATTGCTGACTTTCTATGAGATCGGGGTGAACCCATATGATCTCTTCTTGTAGAGTTGGGACAGGTACGAGTCCTTGCTCCTGTTAGTGGTATGGATCTGCATTGATCACTCTTAGTTCTCCTTTCGGGATGGGAACTACTCCGGTTGGTGCTAATGGGAGACTCATCCAAATTGAATAAGTGTCGTGGCTGTCATATTGGCGGTCACCTACTTTTGTTCTGTAAAAAGCTTTAACACATCTGCATCGATCAGAACCTGAAGGACATCTTTAAAGATGTAACAGTTCTTGGTAGGGTGCCCCAGCATCCTATGATATAAATAGTAGTTGGGATCATCAGTCTTTCTCACCTCTTCAGGGCGTCTAATCTCTGGAAGTTTGAGCTTGTTACTCTTTTAGAGTAACTTGAACAAAGAGACCACATGCTCATCCTTAAAGGAATATGACTTATTAGCACGTGTATGGCCAAAAGCCATTCCTCCTCTAACTGACTGGGTCTTTAAAAATGATTTAACTTTCGTTACCAGAGTATCTCTTCTTCTCGGCTCAGAAGATGACTCTGACGCACGTCGCATGGACTTTTCACGTCTCAGTTTGCTATCTTTTTCTTTAGCCCTGACCCTAATGACAATCTCTTTCGCTTGTTCGCCTTATAGCACTAACTACTTCCAAGTGCGACATTTCGTCACTCCCATTTGAGTGAGTAGGGAGGTTTGCAGATTATGATGGCATTCTCAACCAATATAGACTGGGTTATGCAGCTGGGACAATTGAGTACCATGCTCCGAAATCTCTCGATGAAAGTTTTGATAGACTCGTCTTTCTTCTGCTTGGGTACAAAGAGATTTGGCACTGAGATTTCTGTATTGTTTTCGAAGAAACAAGCCAGAAACAACTTCTTGAGGTCGGTCCATGTCTTAATTGAGCTGGTAGGAAGTTTCATGAACCATTCTAAGGTAACTTTCTTAAGAGTGTTAATGAATAAATAAGCCATGATGGCATCGTTTGATACTACATTCCCATTTTGAGATTTGAAATAGTATATGTGTTGGTTCGGTAACCCTTTACCGTCGAAAGTACAAAGAGTCAGTACCTTAAATTTGGGAGGGTAGGGAGTCGTATCCCACTCTGCTGGGTAAGGTCAGACTATCCCCATATCTTGGAGACCATCTCGATTGGCGAGAGCTCAAGGCTTTGCTCTAATTTGCCCATCTTCTTGGAATTGCTACTCCCGTTTTCTGAGTTATCGTCCTCTTCAGAGGAAGATTTGGGTGGCTCAGAGTTGGAATGCTCGTCATTTTCGATATTTACAGAAGATGAGCTCTCCCCTCCTTCCATTTACTTTTGGACTTCTTGGAAGGAGTTCTAGCCTTTAGTTTCTTTTTATCCTTAAGCAATTGTGATACATGCTTAAGGGTGTCGATAGATTCTTGCTGAGTTCAAATTATATCGAATTGTGCTCTTTAGATTCGGGCCTGCTCTTCGAATTGCTTGGCCACCTCCTTGGGAGTTCCTGCCATGTAAGCAAAGGCGATTGTCTCTGAACTGAAATTCAAAGACCGGGATCCGCTGATGGCGGAGTGCTCATCATTCACCATAATCCCCCTAGCAACAGACTATAGTCAAGGGGGCGATCATTGCCGTGCAGGTTCGAGTATGTCGGTAGACCCCTTCAGGTTCGACAAGAGCATCTTCAAACCTAGAGACTAATCAGCATCCGACTTCTCTGAACTAACAACCAGTTACTTCCCTCTTGGACTTGCTTGCTGTGGAGCTTGGCCCCACCATGTTTGCAGTCACTCCTGGGTATTCGACGTCGAAGAATGATTTCTTCTTCCGAGATTGTCATCTATTGGCTGAGTTTGAAGCCGCTGACAATCGGCTAAAAACTAAAGGTTTATTTGTCTGAAAGCTGCAATGTCAATCAGAGAGTACTGCTGAGATGAATTTCTCGCAGTGACATCGAGGGACGATTTGATGGACGCTCCTCTTCCTTATCAGGTAGTCCCTCAAATCCGTTGAGATAGCGTCTAAGGAACTAGCCTCGAACCCCTAAGGGTGAGGGCTTTTGGCATCTTGTGTCTTGAAGACATGCAATGTTAAACGCGGTCTCGCGTTGCTTTGTTGAAACACGACCATCGCGTTGTGTTGAAACGCGACCATCGCATTTGGAGTCAGAAATGTGAGCCTCGCATTCTGAGATAGATAGAAGGCGGACCTCGCATTTTGGAGCTGATAGAACGTGGGTCTCCTGTTTGATGCGGACCTCGCGGTGTTGGAGAACATGAGACTCGCGTTCTGAAATAGAGGCATGGTCCTCATGTTGCTTAAAAGAACCACGGGTATGAACCTCACATTCTAACTCTGCAGAACAGATTGCTTCTGCAGAATCTTCATTCTGTTGTCGACGAGCACGATGCCTTCATCGACGTTTAGTATTCCAGTTAAGCCTCAGGGATTGTTGGGAACCCCGGCAATCTGAAGCTGAGCTTGGAGAGGAGAAGGACGGCGATATTGATCTTCACCGTTAATTTGATCGTGGGTCGATGCTATCGCCTTGCGGGTCTCTTGAGAGGCATTGACACGGGCTGCATGGACTGCACGAGAGGTTTTCAGAACCACTTCTGAAGTGGCACCGCTTGCACTATGGCAGTGGTGTGGGCCATTTTAGGAGTAATCTCTGAAGAGATTCGAGAGCAAGTCTCCGAAGAGACTTCGCGGTATGGTCGCATTGCCTTGGGACCGGCAAAGCCTAGAAAAGGAATTCCCCAAACTTTTCTTAATAGAATTCAACGACGAGGGATTCTACCGTCTGCTGGCGCCATGACATTCTCGTCAGTAGAGAAAGAAGTTCCCATCGGGGTCGCCATCTTTTGTATGGGTCGAAAATCACAATTGTAAATTCTTTTAATTGAATAGAAGATTACAATGATACAATCCAATTACAAAAGAGAGAAAATCTTTTGATTTATTCTCCTCTTTATTTAAAACTGGGTTTTTCATGTGACAGTGGAGAGTGAGTCTTATTCTCCATTGACCGGCTAGATGTCAGACTTCTTTAAGAGAAAAATCTTCTCTTTGAATCACTGACAAAGTAACACAACTCTTAATAATGACAAAATCTCAAAAGGAGATTAAAATAAAACTTAAACTCAGCAAGTTTACAGAGATGAACTCTTTTGATCTCCCCTTCTTGTACTCTGATCAACCAACCCCTTTTCAATAGTTTTTTTGACTATTTATAGAGGGTTTCAGGGATACAATTGTCCCCTAGAATCTCTCCATAATAGGGTTAACTTTCCTCATTACGTTGGTATTAATTGACCCAGTAATTGAGCAGTTACAACAGAAATGTAAAACTATTTCGTTGCTTGAAACGCAGGGTTACACCTCGCGTTTTCATAGAAACGCGACATGACTGAGTTTCATATTTGAACTGAAACGCGGGCTTAACAAGCCATGTCTTAGATTGCAGGTGGGCTTAGACTAAGCCTCACGTTTGGATTGAAACACGGGCTTGGCTAAGCCCTGCGTTTTGAATTAGACGCTGGCTTGGACTGAGCCTCGCGTTTCGAATTGAACACTGGCTTGAGTAAGCCTCGCGTTTTGAATTGAACGCTAGCTTGAGTAAGCCTCGCGTTTCTTACTGATATGAGCCCTGTGTTTGATACTTTTGTCTTTAATTTTTTGACTGTCCATAGTCACGAGTGGTGGAGCCACAAGTCCTACTCTTGAGTTAGATTCGGATTATTAAATTTGTGATAGAAAAATTACTCTTCTGCTAATTGTTCCCTTTTATGCAAGGATTCACATGGGAATTCAAGTTTCTCATGCAAAGTCTCGTGTTTGCTGTGAGCTTAGTTTTAACATTCCAAGAAATAGTGAATTTCTATCAGTATTAAATTTTCTTATTTTGTACGAGCATGTTCCCCTCATTAATAGCTGGGTATTCTATATCTTATATAATGAGAATCCACAAAAAAAATTGTTTCTCAAAATAACCTTATTTCTCTTCTCGTCTTTCTTTCCTTCATCTCATTGTGACCATCATTGTCACTACCACTATCACTTCCAACTATCTTTACCACCACTACTAGTATACTTTTGCTACCAATTGTCACCACTGACCAGCGTCATCATTACTATCATCATATGTGCGGTGGCTAGTCGGAGTGCAAGCACCATGACCATCATCGCTGCTGCCACTGCCGGTGTAACACCAAATTTTAATTAATCTTGATTATCAAGATTTTGGATTATATTTATATTTTTACTAAATTTTATCATATGATTGATGGAAAATTAAGAGAATAATTTTCTATTTATTTGTAAATAATTAATATATATGATGTGGATATGATATGTTAGTATATATGTATATATACCTTGGTGTGCATGTATTAGTACATGTACATACCATTGTATAAATACAATGAGTGGAATAGTGAGGTGTCCATGAGGTGGCTAGTAAGCATGTGGTGGGGAGATAAGGGAGAAATAAGGATTTGTGTTGGCTACGTGGCGTTAGGGAGATTTTTTTTTTACTGAATACTTAAGTGAGAAAATGAGAGATAATTCTCATTTCATCTCTCTTACTCTCTCTCTCTCTCTCTCACACACACACACACACATTCTCTCTCTCTCTCTCTCTCTCTCTCTCTCTCTCGATCACGACACCATCTCTCTCTTCCTCGCGATCTCTCTCTCTCTCTCTATCTCACTAGTTCACTCTCTCATCTTTGAGCTCTCTTATAGTAACCTAGCTCTCAATTATTCTCTCTCTCACTCTCTTGAGTTCTCTCTCAAATCCTAACTCTAGCTCTCTCTCCCCCTATTGCTTATGGTGGCCTGAAGTGGCAAAAGACTGGCAGTGGTCGGCAAAGGGCAGGTGCAGGGCGCAAGGCTAGCGCTGGGTGCATGCCCAAGCACCGGCGCAGGCACGCCTAGGTGCGCCCACAGGCATGCCCACGTGTACGGGCGCAAGCGTGCAGGTGCTGGACGCAGGCCAGGCACGGGCACGCCCAGTCAAGGCGCAAGTCGCGCGGCCATGCAACCGTGTGCATGACTAACAGGCCGAGTGGCACAACCAAGGAGCCGAATGGGCATGACCAAGGGGCCAGCAGGCACGTGCACATTAGAGTACGAGTTTTGGCACTTAATCAAGGTAAGTAAACATTTAGAAATTCCTAGAAAATTCTAGTAATTGTTGATGATGAATGATTAACACTAAATCAAGTTCATATATTGCACACTAGGATTCTCGCACGGGGTCGTGATCTGACTGTTTGAGTATCGGAGAATTGGCAATTCAAGTGAGTGTCGTATATCTGAATATTAAGATTCACGTGGAATAAATGAGAACTTAATCGAGTGGTGATGATTGATTAAAACCATAATGTATATTGACCTAGTGAAATTAGCGTGGTTATATCATGAACCTTAATTGAAAACTATATATAGATATTAAATCGAAAAATCAGACACCCATATTGATAACTATAATCACCCTTCAAGCAAGTGGCTAAGTAAGTGATTAAGTATTGTGTCTTCTCGATGAATTAATCCCTATAATATTTTTGCACTGAAAATTTTATGAACTTGACTGTGTGTGACATATGTATATGAATATGTATGTAGATGTGATAATCAGATACTGATTATGATAATTATAATTGGATCAATAAGCATGTGATTAAGTATTAATACTTTACCTGATAAATTGAACTTTATGTCATATATGAACTTGAAAATACATGAATATAATGTTGTGTAACTTATTGGCATGTATGTGTATGGATAATATCATAAGAACTTCGAAAAATTATCCAATAATTGAGTAGTCTTATGACAAATATTGATTGTGATTTTTGCATGATTTTATGAATGTAAATATGTATGTGGATCTGAATTGTATGCGTGTATGTGGTGATGAATTGGCGGAGTTATTAGCGGGGTTATTGGCGAGGGTTTATGTGTTATATCTATTCGTATATGAAGGGGATGCGAATGGTATACATGTGTTTGTATTGTATCCATTCGTGGAGGAAAGAGAGTGGGAATGATATACAAGTGTTTATGTGTTGTATTTATTTGTGGAGAAAGGAAGTACGAATGATATACATGAATTATGTTTGATACCCATTCGTGAAGAAACTTAGAGTGTAAATAATATACACGTGTGATATACATGTAAATATGTGTGTGACTCATTCGCTAAGTATGATAATTGAATTTTTATTTTTGTGTGAACCTACAATTGGTGTATGTGATATAATGACCTACACTATACGTCTTGAAACACTTGACAATGTAAAGTAAGTGGTTATGAATTCAAGAATATGATATATATGACTAGTGTACGACCAACTAATATCATGAATCAATTTTAAAGTAAATTGAGTGTGTAACGGTCCCAGTTTTGTTTTACAACCTCAATTAACATAAACATCTTTATTCATCAACGAATTATCATAATCACTTATAATTTCTTATAAATTTCAGCAGTATCTCCTTTGTTTTTGGCACTTGTTCCCAAATACAATATACATCAACATCAGCCAAAACGGCTTATCTCAATCCAATTACATATATCAAAATCAACAATCACCCACGCAATCAGAAATAATATTTCAGCTTGACATCGTCTACTTATCCATATATAACATTCTAAAAATCAGAACATAACGAGCTCGAGAGTACATCTCTCAGCTTTTACAAAATAATGCAGTACTGGTATAATTTCAACTTATGATGATCATCACAATTAACTCAATAGTACATCCTTAAGAATACATATTTCGATATCACCAATCAATAAAGCTATATCTGATTTTAACTTGAAATGAAACTATTTTCAAAATACCTCTAAACATATTCATACAAGATCAACTATCTATCTCACATCTAACCCATAGTATCAATAAGAAAGAATACTCAAGAATTTCAACACGATTAAATTACACATAAAGAAAATGAATTCCAAGCAAAGTTTCCTTGCAGTTTAAACTGTGCCCCTGCCTCAACACAACTTGCAAACATATCAGGCCGTGGGGAGTGAGCTCGACAGCTCTGTGAGTGGAGAATCAAATGTATCAAAGAAAGAAAACACAAGTAAGAAGGAGCAGGTTTTTCTTCAACAATTATAGCAAGTATAGATGAACAAAATAAAATGAGAAAAAGCAATACCTTTAATGCATAATTAACACAATGATCTATATAGTCTGTGTGACACTCTGACTTTTCTAATAATCGATTCTCTTTAACTTTTTTTAGTTTTTCTGTTGCATATTACATGGTTTAGGATTTCAATAAAATACTCGTTCTATTATTTATAGCTTATGCATGATTCTGCCTTAAGTACTATCAGCAAGTATTCCACGTATCTCATATATTATACACGAAGTACAAGAAATATACTCAAAATTTCATGGGGATAGTTATCTGTCCTGGCAATATAACATCACAATATCACCTTATATCATCATAAGTATAGTTTATGTGTATATATAATACAAATCTTACAGAATCACGCTACATTTCACAGTATTCGAATATCATACTTAGTGATATACACATCACACATTATACATATGCTTATACAATCGCCAATGAAATGTGAGGTTCTCCGTCTTCCCCGCCTACCGGCTCCCACTCGGCCCCTTCCTCCAATATATAATGTGTATATGTATAACAATAACACCATCTTCCCCCTCCTACCGGCTCCCGCCCGGCCCCTTCCTCCCATCCATGTATATATATATATATATATATATATATACATATATATATATATATATATATATATATATATACATATATATATACATATATATATATATATACATATATATATAGGGGTTATTGTACCTCAGCCGACGGCTGAGAGAGTTTCTCAGCCAACGGGACGTGGCAACATAATAGCCACGAACTTGTCATTAATTTTGGCGGACAAAAACCTGAGAAATCCCGCCTAAATTACTCTCAGTCACCTCAACTTTGTATTTGACGAAAATACCCTCCCTCACAACTTTTTACCTTATGTAAAACATTTCATTTCAAAAAAATTTACAGATCTAAAATTTTAACAGATCATTCTGAAGAGATTAGTTCTATTGTTTTACAAATTTGTTCCGTTTTTAAAAATATATTTGTTACATATGGCGCCAAAGAAATCATCCGCCGAAAAAGGTAATGGTGAAACAAAAGCAGATTTTTTTTAGGGTTTGTGGATTTTAATAGTTATAATTTTTTTCCAGATCTGAATTTTTTTCAGTCTCTTTTTTTTTTGAAAACTTGGGACCATGATCGCAAATAAGAGAGAGATTCTGAAACTTGAGATCATGAATAATTTTTTAAATTTTTAAATTTTCTAACACAGCGACAAAGGTCCATTTTTTTCAAGTTTTTTTCATTTCCTTCTATTTCTACCATGGTCGCAGTTGTTTTGAAAAAGCGATGTAGATGTATGCGACCTTGCTCATAGTGTTTTAACAAATTTTTTTTTCATACACTTTATGTCGACCTGGGTCGCACTTGTTAAAATTAGAGTTGCAGATGTGTGCGACTTAGATCGTAGCGTTTTAAAAAAAAATTTTTTGGACTTTGCGTTGTAGATGAATGCGACCTTGGTCGCAGTATATGAAACATCCTTTATTTTTTATTCCCTATTTTGACGACCTGGGTGGCAGTTGTTTAAATTTGTGGTTTAGATGTTTGCGACTTCGGTCGAAGTTTTTTTACAAATCATTTGTTTTTCTTTTCCCTTTTTCTGCCGACATGGGTCGCAGTTGTTTCAATCTGCGTTGTAGAGTTATGCGACCTTGGTCGCAGTATATTAAACTTCAATTGTTTCTTATTCCCTTCTCTGTCGACCTGGGTCGCAGTTGTTTCAATCTGCGTTGTAGAGTTATGCGACCTTGGTCGCAGTATATTAAACGTCATTTGTTTTTCATTCCCTTCGCACTGTAGATGTATGCGACTTGGTCGCAGTGTTCTAAAAATAATTTATTTTTTATTCCCTTTTAATTTTTAAATAAACATTAAACTAAAATTTTTAATGTTTCTTCATCTATAGGTAAACAACAACTGAAGGTTCGTCCTCTGAGATCGAGCCTAAAATCTATGTGCGAGTTCATTAAGAAATTCAAAAAGCACATTCAGGGCGATTTCGTAGATGCGATCAAGAAGACCCCATTTGGCCCAATCTTCATGGCCTTCTACAATGAGGAATTTGGGGGAGAAAAGGGTCTAAAATTAAACATTGCTGTACTGAGAATTTTAGACCAGTATGATAGGGATACAAGGACCTTTAGAATTGGGGGCAAACAAATTGAGTTAACAGTGGAGGATGTTGCCCTAACTTTTGGTCTACCTATCATTGGGGCAGATTTTATTATGAATAAGACCTGTACAATGAAGTACAGAGGGTTTATAAAGTATTATTTCCCTAATATAAAGAAGATCACGAAAGTATCTATTGAAGAAGCTTTGGATGATCTTTTGGTCAAGAAAAGAAGGAGTGAATTAGATGTGACCAAGGATGAACAGCTTGAGCAGCAAATGACTTTAAATGAAATTATAAGAGACATACAAAGACTTGCAGCTCAAGACTTTACTACAATAATCATCCTATACATGTCGGCCACTCTATTCTTTTCTGACAGTAAATGCACGGTGCCGTGGTATATTGTGGAACAGATTGCCAATATGCAGCTGATGAGAATAATATGCTGGGCTAAACCTGTTTGGCAATTCCTGATTGAGTCAATGGACATCTTCAGGCACACCACGTACGAGTTGCAAGGATGCTCCGTACAAATTATTATAAGTATGAATATCAAATTTGGCCAACATTGTATGAAATTTCCTGATATCTTGTGAATATTTGTGTAAACTAATTTAATTATGCATTTTGCAGTATTGGCTATGTGAGAGGGCTCTTATTTTTGAGCCGAGGTCTGGTATGGAGGACAAAACCCCACGCGCAGTAAGATGGGACCTCCAAAACATTAGCAGATCTCTGCTTGAAGTTGATCTAAATGAGCTTGACACAAATATCGTAAGTTTTAAAATATTAAATACCATATACTGTTGATTAAAATTTTATACATTTAAATGGGACCTCGGTTGCAGTTCTTTTTATTTGCAGTACAAATGTGTGCGACCATGGTCGCATTCTCTTGCTCAATATAGTATACATAAACTGCGACCATGGTCGCAGTCTTGTGCTACAAGTCTTCGCAAATCATTTCATGTGCAGGACAAATGTGTGCGACCATGATCGCATTCTCTTGATAAATACCGTATACATAAACTGCGACCATGGTCGCAGTCTTGAGTTGTAAGTCTTGGCAGTTAATTTTATGTGCAGGACAAATAAACTGCGACCATGGTCGCAATCTTATCATAAATAGTTGTAAATAAACTGCGACCATGGTCGCAGTTAAATTATTTCATTGTTTTGTTTTTAGGTTAAATATTTTTTTTCAGATTTTGTGTCGAATGGCCAACATATCTAATGATGAAAGAAATATGGTTGGCCTTCCTGTTGTAGGACAAGAGGAGAAGGAAGAAGAAGAACAAGAATAAGAAAATACATATAATGAAGCTAACATCCCGGCGGAAACGGAGCCAGAAGCGGCCGAAATAATTGAGCAAGAACGAACGAGTGAGCAAGAACCAACTATTACAGGTTATTTGCCGTCACCACGAGATGAACAAGCTGAAGAAATTGAAGTCTTGAGGAATCAAAATCAGTACTTGAGAGAATATGTTTCTCAGCTAGAAAGAAAAATTGAAAAAATGGAGACTGAGAACAGACTCAAGGCTGAATTAAAGAAAAAAAGAAGAGAAAGAAGAGAGAAGAAAAAATTAAAAAAGCAGCAGAGAAAATTAAAAATGAAAAAAGAAGAAGAAGAGCTGCTGAGAGCAGCCGCTGCTGCGGATGAGAAAGAGAAGGAGAAGAAAAGAAGGGAATGTAGGCTGTCTAAAAATGACTAACAGACCAGCCATTAAGGAAGCAGAGTCTCAAGCTCTAGACGCGAGAAATCGATGCTCGCGTCTCAGCATTAAGACGCGTTGGCTCTACACCCGCGTCTCAACGTTCAGACGCGTCGGCCCGAAGCCCGCGTCTCAGCATCAAGACGCGTCGGCCCGAACCCGCGTCTCAGCATCAAGGCGCATCAGCCCGACGCCCGCGTCTCAAACTTCAAGGCGCGTTTGGCCCAACGCCCGCGTCTCAGTTGCAACTGCCCTGATTGCGGGGCCAGTCACCGCGCATGTAGCGGGTAGTGGCCCCTCATTCGGGAGCGTTTTCAGGAGGCACCTTCACCCCCTGAGATCCCTATAAATAGCCTTGTTTGCTATGAAGAGAGGATCGGAGTTTTTGGAGAAGGGAGAGAACTTTGAGAAGATCGAAGCTTGGGCAGAAGATTGGAGTTTTGAAGAGAGAGAGCTTTGAGATAAGGCATCATCAAAAAATCGATCGAATCCAGGCAGGAGGATCATCAAGAGAGAAGCACGACTCTTCAGCGAGCTTACTGAGTACTAGCCGCTCTTCGCCTACCTCCTCTTTGAGAGTTTTGGTAGACGGAGCTGAGTTACTCTTTCTACCGACCGAAGAGAAGACCCCCGACGGTCCAGGACGGTCATCTGGTCAACGGAGAACAAGATTCACTCTCCATCGCCACACGAAGAACCCAGCTTTAAACAAAGGGAAGATTCAGACATCCTCCCTCCCTTGTAACTGGAAAAGAGGGAAGAGTAGTTCTTTTGGTTGTAATCGTTTCGCTTGAATCAAGGAAATCTTTTACAGCTAAAACCACTTTCTCCGACCACCAGGATTTTCCGGCCCCCTACAAGAGATGGCGACTCCGCTGGGGACTACCTTCGTTACTGACGAGCGCACCGTGGTGCAAGATGACGTTCTCCGTAAGGGGAAAATGGTCGAATCCCTCGTCGTCGAGTTCGACCAGGCGAAGTATGAAGAGTTCCTCTCTTCTGGCTCCAAGAGCCCAAAGACCCGCGTCTGCCGCAGGGTCTCAAATGGACAGCCCCCTGAAGCCCAATCTGAGGCTCTGTCGGGTGCTCCTGCTGCCCACTGTGCCAAGTTTGGTTCACGCGCCGACGCCTCCCAGAAGGCCCGCGTAACCTCAGACTCCTCTGCTGCGATCAACCGCGTCGCGCAGAACACACGCGCAAACGCCTCTCTGAAGGCCCGCGTGGTCCCCGGCACATCTACTGGTGCGATCGACCGTGTCGCACAGAACGCCCGCGTCAGCGTCTCTCAGGAGACCCGCGTGGCAAACACCCCTGGTTCTACAAACCAGGAAGTTGTTGGCTTCTCTCTTCCTCCACGGCGCAATCGGAATGCCGAGCGTCGACAGAGAAGACGCGCGCGTCAACACTCGGTCGGAACCGTTGGTTTTCTGACTGGGGTTGAACGCAGCGTACGATCCGATGCCTTGCCCGCACCTCGTCCAGTGCGAGAGATCCGCGTTTGGCGACCCAAACGCGAGACTCCCCAAGTTGGGCCTTCTGGAGACCAACTTGCCACACGCCAAAGCGAAGCTTCTGCGTCTTGTCAAACGCAGGAAGCACGCGCCCATAGGCGTGGGGCCCAGCAGCCCACTCTCTCCCAAGTCTCTCTGCTCCAACGCAGCAGACAGCAACGCGAAAGTCGCGTCTCATATCAACAGAGACGCCAGACGCGCGTGACGCAGCCGCGACGCAACGGCCGCGTTTCTGAAACCGGTGTCCAGGCTGAACAGCACATGACTGTCTCCCGTCGTCCACGTTGCGAGACCAGTCTCTTTAATCCCCCTCCCACAGATTTGAGGGATTATTTGACAAGGAAAAGGAGTGCCAATCAGACCACTTCTCCATGCTGCTGTCAACAGCTCATCCAGATGCTCTCTGGATGCCATTGCGAGTCAGGCGTGCACCAGCCGTCTCTAATTAGACAGCTGACCCTGATTCCCCCATCAGCCAAGAGAAGACGCTCTCACAGGAGGAGAACCTTCTCAGATGTTGAATACCCGGAGCTTACTGCAAACATGACTAGCAGAAGCAAGGGAAAACAACTAATGGTCAACTCAGAGGAATCTGACTCTGAACCGAGGGGGTGTATCAACACACTCGCACCCGGACAGGGGCCATTCCCCCAATTGACTATAATACCTTAGCCCGCGGCATTAGAATGGGTGGTTCTCACTCCGCTATAGTGGAGTCGCAGGCTTCAAACTCTTCCGTCGAGAAGGAGGCTTCCGCCTACATGGCCGACACTCCTGAGGAGACGACCAGGCGTTTAGAGCAGACGCAGAAGCACCAGATGGATATAATCGCCTCTCAACAGAGATCCATTGACTCCCTCAAGCATATGCTTGAGAAATTGCTTGAAGAAAGAGCGAGATCTCCTCCTAGACGACCGAAGGGGAAAGGGAGAAAGGGAGGAAGCCCACCCTCCGAATCTTCTGACGAGACACGACGATCTACCTCGGATGTGTCCAAGCCCTCGTCGCAGGCAAGAAGCGACCAGACCCCGGGAAAGGCTCATGCTAAAAGAATGAGTCAACTGGAGCAGCGCCTCGAGGCCCTTACCAACCGTAAAGGCCTCCAAGAAGCTGGAGTAGTCCGGCCCTATCCGGCCGAGTGGGACTTAGTCCCGTACCCTCCTAAGTTCAAGGCTCCAACTCTCCAAGCATTCGACGGGAAGGGGTCACCCAACCAGCACATCTACTACTTCAAATCCCAGACCGGGAACGTGGTAGATAATGACGCCATCTTGGCGCGACTGTTCATCGGCACCCTGAAAGGGTTGGCTTTTGAGTGGTTTATGAAGCTCCCGGAGGGTTCTATCAAGAACTGGGGGGATCTAGAGAAGCTGTTCTTGACACGCTTCTTCGAAGACGACTCCGAAGTCACAATGCCTACCCTTTTAGCTACAAAACAGCGAAAGGGAGAGTCCGTCAAGTCTTTCGTAGAAAGATTTCGGAACATGGCACTCCGATGTCCAAGCGGCATGACCCAGGCTACCCTGGTGGAAACATGTCGCCATAATCTCCAAACCTCACTCCTTACTCAAATAGGAGTTGCTGAAAGCCGCACCTGGAAACAATTAGTCCAGCAAGGTGAACAGGCTGAGGAGATTGTCGCCCGCGTCAGAGCGGAAGAAGGCAAGCCCAGGCCAGAGAGGTCGACAAGGCGTGCACCAGACACCTCTCTCCAGACGAAGCGGAAGGATAATTTGGCGACGGAGACCAAATCTCCCACCAAACCTCAAACAGGCAGGGCAAGTGGCTCTTCAAGCCAGCCACGCCCCAACAAGCAGTATTCCTTCAAGGAGGAACACGTCGATTCGCTCTTCAAGCTACTCAACAAGAGCAATCGACTGAAGCTCCCTGAAATTAGGCGCCCGGAGGAAGTCGGCAAGACCGACAATCCCACCTACTGCTTATACCACAGGATGCTCGGTCATCCTACCAAAAGCTGCTACGTCTTTAAGGACATCCTTCAAGCTCTGATCGACGCGGAGGTATTAAAACTCCGACCGGAGCAGAAGAAGATGACGGCCAACATGACGTCGATTCTCCAGTTTGGGACACGACCCCCGACACCCGTGGGGGTGATCTCTGTCCCGAAAGGTGAACTGAGGGTGTCAACACAGACCCTCATCAGCAGCAGGAGAAAGGCTTGGTACCCGTCCCTACACCTCGGGGGAAATCATGTGGGTCCACCCTGACCTCGTCGACGAGCAACAATGGACGACTGTGACCAACAGGAAGTCCAAAGGCAAAGGGAAGGCTTCATCTTGCCATGTGATATTCGCCTCCTCTCGAGAAGCGGACACTGATGTTCCCTCGCTGACTGACTCAGAAGAGGAAACAATAGTCCTGGCCGCAGAGCCCAGCCAACCTACGGCGGGGACCCGTTCAGGACAGGCATACTTGAAGCAGTACGGCGAGACAGCAGCGGCTTCTCCGCAACCAGCCGTGGAACCAGCCAAGCCCTCCTCTAAACAGCCTGGGGAGAAGCAGAAAGAAACTCGGTTTTTCTCGAGTTCTTGCGAAAGGTGTAACGGAAGGATCCTCGACACCTTACAGTTTTGATGTCTTGGCTCAATTAGCCAACATCCCGGCACGCATTACCTTGTATGAGCTCCTGAGGCTATCAAAGTCAACCAGAGAGGCTCTACAAGAAGCTTTGGCCAATGCTGAGGTCTTCATGACTCGTGTGCCAAGGGAGGAAGATGTAGAGGATTGCCTCCACGCCTCCCCAAATGCTCCCTGCATCACCTTCACAACAGATGACATGCAGGTTAAAGGGAAGCATGACCGACCCCTATACTTCACAGGGTATATTGGGTCATCCGAGGTGAACCGCATCCAGGTAGACCCAGGGTCCGCGCTGAGCATCATACCTCGCCGGGTTATGCAGTTTCTAGGCATTCCTACCCATCGTCTGAGCCCTACCCAGACGACTATTTACGGGTTCAATGCCAACAGCTCCCGCCCAATGGGGAAGATCAAGCTCAAATGCCAGATCGGGAGCCTCAAGTCAGAAGTGACGTGTTACGTCATTGACGCGGACACTTCCTACAACCTGTTACTGGGACGACCATGGATTCACCGCAATTCCATTGTTCCCTCTACTCTCCACCAAGTCATGAAATACATTGACGAGAGTGGACAGGTCCGAACGTTGATTGCCGAAAGGCATCCGTTTAAAGGGGTTGAAAATTATTTCACGGACTCCCTCTTATATCAGGATCCGGAGGAGACTAATGAAACCCCACAACCAGAGGAGCCAGACTCTGGTAATGAAGCTGACATTGAGCCTGAGAAAGAAGAGTGCCTGTGGGAGTTGGAGCCCATTGTAAAGAGCACTAATAAGCTCGATGTTGATACCACCGACGATGCGGGTGGTTGGTACATTAATGAAGATTTAGACTTTGCGTATTTTCCTGTGTATGTTTCCGATTCAATACCGTCGGATACCACTACCGACGTGGACGATGACCTCTGGTCGGCAATAGATGCTTTGACATCTTTGCATGTACCAGTGAAATCATCCTTCGGGACATACCAAGATAATGGTGACGCGCAAGAGTCTGTATTCATGGTTCCAGCCAGACGAAAAGGCCAAAGACCAATATTTTTTGGGCGAATCGCGTCTGAACCAATGCCCCACGAAGAATCGGAAGGTGAGGATGAATCCCCTCAGTTCGATCATTATGAACCGAGAACGCTCAAGATGATGAAGCGCATGGGGTATGATCTAACCAACAGGCCTGGGTTGAACTTCGGAAAAGGAAGAAGAACACTGCTTCGATCCTTTGTACCGAAAGGGAAAACCCCTGATTACTATCATCGGACGCGCCGGGGGTTGGGCTATATATCAACTCCAGTGCCATCAGCCTCTGATTCGGAGAGACTGTCAAGCCATGACTGCTCATCAGACACGTCGTCATGGGAATCAGATGTCAGTGTCGGCAACATCTTCAAAGGGCTTTCAGTAAACATGGTTTCGACAAGCCATATGGAGGATGAAGATGAAGAAATGATCCAATCTGATACAGACCCTTGGATCAGACATTTGAATGCTCTTTGGGACATCCGCTTTGAACAGCGTGAGCCACCCACAGAAGACAAGGTTGTTCAAGTCAACCTAGGAGATGAAGACAATCCTAAACCCATCTTCATAAGTGACGGCCTGTCGCCTCCAGAGAAGAAGGATTTAATATCTCTTGTACAAGAGTATATAGATGTCTTCGCCTGGAATTATGAGACATGCCTGGACTTGATCCTCAAGTGGCTATGCATCGCCTCAACATCAATCCGGACATGAAGCCTGTTAAACAACAGCAGCGACGGTTCCGTCCAGAGATAATGGAGGCAATCCAATCAGAAGTCAGGAAGCTTATTGACTCCGGCTTTATCAGGGAGGAACAGCATCCCGATTGGGTAGCCAACATCGTCCCCGTCGCCAAGAAGAACGGGAAGATCCGGATTTGCATTGACTTCCGTGATCTAACGAGGCCTGCCCCAAAGACGAATTCCCATTGCCAATCACAGATGTCATGATTGACAATACTTGTGGATTCGAGCGAATGTCCTTTATGGACGGGTTCTCAGGATATAATCAAATCAAGATGTATCCCGATGACGAAAAGCACACCTCCTTCAGGACACCTCTAGGGGTATATTGCTACACCGTCATGCCCTTCGGTTTGAAAAATGCGGGGGCAACCTACCAAAGGGCCATGAATGCCATTTTTCATCGGCAGATACGCAAAACGGTGGAATGTTATGTCGACGATATCGCGGTGAAAAGCCGCACTAAAGGTGATCACATAGCAGACCTGAGGGTGGTCTTCGACATCATGCGGGCTCATCAATTGAAGATGAACCCCACCAAGTCCTTCCTGGGGTAGCCAGTGGCAAATTCCTAGGGTTTGTTGTGACTTCCACAGGAATCCATTTGGATCCGGAGAAAGTCCGTGCTATCCAAGAGATGCAACCCCCCAGAAGCCTCAAGGAGCTCAGAGGATTACAAGGACGATTGGCATACATCCGCAGATTCATTTCAAATCTCTCCGGGAGATGCCAACCCTTCGCTAAGCTGATGAAGAAGGGCGTTTCGTTCATTTGGGACGACGCTTGCCAGCAAGCATTTGAGGAGATCAAGCACTACCTCACCCAACCACCAGTCCTGGCAACTCCGGTATCCGGAAAGCCTTTCCTGGTGTACGTCCGATCAATGGATCATTCTTTGGGAGCTCTACTAGCTCAGAATGATGACCAGGGGCGAGAACAAGCAATCTACTACCTAAGTAGAATGATGATCGGAGCCGAACATCGGTATAACCCGATCGAGAAGGAATGTTTGGCATTAGTGTTCGCCATTCAGAAAATGCGACACTATCTGGTGGGCCAAACCATAAATGTCATATCCAAAGTCAACCCCCTGAGGTTACTTATGACAAAGCCTTCTTCACTAAATGGCCGGCTGGCAAAATGGGCCATATTGCTATCACAATATGAGATGCATTTTCTGCCACAAAAGGCTATTAAGGGACAAGCGGTGGCGGACTTCTTAGCTGAACACCCAGATCCCAGGGCAGCCAAACTCTACGAGGATCTCCCAAATGGACGATGCCAAGTTAACACTACACTTCTAGCATCCGAGTCATTGCTAAGTTCAACAATACACCTATGGCTATGACCTTTCCTTGACTTCTTTAAGCCGGGACGACTAATGCCAAGTTCAACATTACACCTCTAGCATTACTATCACTGTTAAGTTAAATATCACACCTATGACAGTGACACCCTCAGTTTTCCCAAATAAAACTGAGATGCTGATGAGTTAGGTTAATATCACACCTCTAACTCACATCCTTGTCAAGTTAACATTACACTTCTGACAAGACTACTTCTAAACCGTTAAGTTAATATCACACCTCTAACGGTAAAAATCCTACTAGATTCCCCACGAGTCTAGTTTCATTTGATATTCTCCCCAACCGAGTATCAAATTCATTTTTGAGGCAGTGTTGGTTAACATTACACCAATAAACAATGCTTCCATCAAAATCCCCAGCTGATCTTAAATCAAGTTAATCCCAAATCCTTGATAAAAGTTCACCTTCTCTGGGGGTACGCACTCCACCTGTCACTTTCTTTTATAAAGTGGCAGGTCCACCAAAATCATTCTTTTGCTTCTAAAACAAAACGTTCAAGACAACAGAAAGAGGCAAAAAGAAAAGTGTCACTTTTATTCATATCCAAACACATGAAAGTGATACAAAACGCTCTCTTATACAATAAGATTGAGTGTTACAATTAAGGAGTACAAAGAAGTCCCTCTCTCTCTCTGAGGCCGTACTCACTCCTTGAAACTGCATCTGATCCCAGGTGCACAATTGGAACCGGTTGCACTTTGATGCATGACGCCAACTTCGAAAGCGCCCTAGCTGACCAAGCCGAGAGCAATGGTGTTCTTGAGGTCCGGTGGCAACAGAAGGTCCTGCAACCCTTCGTTCAGGCGCGCCTCTTTCCCTAGTAGACCATCCAACAAACATGGAGTCACTCTTGGGGTGAGAGCGGAAGTTTCGGAGTCATCACAAAGGATGCCACCTCCACTCGGTCCAGCGGCAGCAGAGAGTCCTGCATTCATCACCATCCCTTTCCCCAGCAGGCCATCCAACGGAATGTCCTCGATGTCACTTCTGGAGTTGGGAGAGGAAGAGGATCTTCTCCGCCACCGCAACCGCCGGACCACCCTCGCCGATACTCAGCCTATCCATCTCTTGCACCAGATCTGAAGAGATCTTGGCGAGGGTTGGGTCCTCGTCAGAGATATAATTTAATCTCTCACAAACGACGAGGACCATAATTTAATCTCTCACAAACGAATGTGGAACAAGTTCGCCAGCCGGTATATTCTTTCTGGGGCCCAGCAAACCTGAAAAAGGACAAGCAAGCCTACCTGCAAAGAATAAGCAAGAGAGTCAGAAAATCTGGAACTCAGTACATTTTCTATAAAGGAAACTGAGTAACAGAACGCGGCAGCCATTCAAGACTTCAGACGCGGGAATGACCCGCACAGTCAAACAGACGCAAGTCAAACTGCGCCACGCATAGGATTCAAACGCGGCCTCAGTTTGTACCCGCGCCTAATGCACCAGACGCAAAGAATTTCAGAACGCCAAAAATTGCCATCTCTCTGTTGGGTGAACAGGAGTTGCAAGATTCAGGTCTGAAACGCGCCAAGGCAGTAAAACGCAATGGGCAAAGCCAGCGTCAAGCGCCTGCATTCAGAGAAGTCACTGGCACAAATTCCAGAGGAGGAATGCACCGGACTTCATTCAGATCATCATGCCGAAGTTCAGGCTATACACATCATCGGGGGACATACCAGCAGAGACCTCTGGCCAGAGTTGGCCTCTCTGCACCCAAACGCAGGCGTCCAAGATGATCCGAGAGGGGGTTCTTCTTGAAGAGACCAAACCGAAGCGTGAGAGCTCTGGGTCATCTTCATCCTCGGAATTACCTTCGTCCATGCAGACGGAGTCCCTATCAAGAAACTCTTTTCTGAAGAAGGTGGGACTTCTCAGAGCAATCCACCAAAGAGAAATAATCCAAGCTTGGATTATAGAAAGGGAGCGCACCCTATTTATAGGCAGGCCCTAATAACTGCCATTAATGAGGCGTTAATTGGAACCGCCACGCACGATTGTCAAGGCCCAGTGAAGGATTGACGCGTGGAACGCCGCTTTGGGAACCGTCGCAAGCGCCGGTTTTCAACCGCCCGCATCGGTTTTGCGTCCAAGGGCAGTAACTCCTGAGTCCAATAAGGAGTTGACGCGTGGATAACTGCCTTGGGAATCAACGGATGACTCGGAATCCCAATCGACAGTGAAGACCTGACGAGCAAAGATCTCCTAAAATCTTGAGTCAGATCACATTAGACGCAGATGGGAAAGCCGCGTCCCTTCAGCAGACAAGGCTGCATCTCTCGCGTCTGCCCGATCCGCGCAAGACAGATTTGCGTTATTCAGAGCTGCGTCTCACCTTGTGATTGACGCTGCGTCTCAGGGACTGACAGCCGCGTCTTACTTTACGGATCAATGCCGCGTCTCATCTTTTGATCGACGCCGCATCTTATCAAGAAGACCGCGTTCCGATTTGTGATTGACGCCGCGTCTCATCAAAAGGACTTAGTAGAATCTAAGTTCTTATGAAATGATGACCGCGTCTCACTTTATGATTGACGCTGCGTCTCAGTAAAAGGACTTAGTGAAATCTAAGTTCCGGTAGACTGATGACCGCGTCTCACCCTGTGGGATTAATACCGCGTCTCGCCAAGACCGCGTCTCATTAAAAGAACTTAGCCCTACCTAAGTTCAGTAATCACAACTAGTGATCAAGAGTTGGACTCATCCACAACAGGACAAAGAAATTGGGACAAAAGCTCTAAAGAAAACTTCTATTATATCAAGAAATGATAGAAGTGGATACAAACATTCTTAATATAGAGTGTCCCTTTTCTTTACAAAAAAAAAAAGAAGAAGAAAGAAGGCTAAATGTCCTGGTTCACCAAGGAACGGATTTGTTCCCTAAGGCGGTGAATCTCATGCTGGCGCGTCCTCTCGGCCTCCATGATAGCCCGGTCCCGCAGCTCCGCCTCAGATAAGAAACTTCTGGCAGACAGTTGCATCCGCAGAGAGTCCACCCTGGAAGATTGCAGAGACAGACTCTCTTCAGCTCGCGCCGTAGCAGCCCGTTGCTCCTCAAGCTCCTTTTTGAGGGAGACAAGTTTCTCCTCATTTAGCGCAAGAACAGCTTCCGCCTTGGCGATAATGTCCCGAGTTCTGAGGATGACTTGCTCCGTGCTCTGCACACTGAGCTCAGATTCCCTCGAATCTCCGGCTAATTTTTGAAATTCAGCCTTGGAATATTCAAGGTCACGGACCTCGGCAGTGATCTGTGCCTCCGCCTCCTGTCGCTCCCGTTCCTGAGCAGCTAGGAGCCTGGTCAGGATGGCCTGGGCCTCACCGGAAGAACCAGCATCTTCCAAAGATTCCAGCTCCCGCAGGTTATCTCCAAGTTGCTCTACCACCTGCAGGCATGCTCTGGCAAGTGAAGGGCCTCCCGTCAATTCGACGCTCACGGCCATATTTTCAAGAAGCCTCTGGGCGAACTGGAAGGTGCTGTGTCCACGGAAGATGAGATCAATACATGATCCCATCGAGGTGAAGAATTGTTGCACCATCTGACGTGCCAGCTCCCCCATGTCTTCACCACCTAAGAAGCTTCCCGACCCTTTTTCTGTCACGGGATAAGGGATATAGGGCGGGTCTTCTCGCACAAGAGCCGTGCCGGCCGTCGATGTGGCAAGAGCAAGACTACCCACTGGCGCTTCCTGGAGCGCCGCCTCTGCAGGAGCCTCCACGACCAAGGAAGGAGTTGTAAGCACAACCTCTTCAGAAACTTCCACCGAGGATTGAGCTGTGTGGCCTTCTGGAAGGGTGCCGATCGTCAGACTCCCCACCTGAGCCCCCTCAGTCAGAGCTGCCTTACTAGGTTCGAGGTCCAGAGGCGTCGAGTCCCGTAGAATGGGAGTCTCCCCAGCTTCAGCAGTAGCCTTCTCCACCGGCGGAGTGAGAGCCTCCTCAGCCTCAATGGTTGTTTCCCCTCCTGGCAAAGGGGAAGGCTCCCCAACTTCAACAGCTGCCCCCACTGAGGTTGTCTCGGCAGCCGAGACCTCAATCCCCTTAGGCTGGGTCAACACTGTTTCCATCGCCTCGACATGCGAGGAAGTTGTACCTTCAGCAGGGATTATAGCCGGCGGTAACGCAGTTGATGATTCGCCCCCGTATATTTTCCCCTCCGAGATGCGTGAGAACTTACTCGGGTCAGGAAAAGCGGTTCATGGCCGTAGTCGACTTTATCTTCAAAGTCGCTTTCCGTATCAGACGCGGAAGACGACAGTTCAACGCAAAGGTCCTCGGTGACCGGGGCCTTGCCACCAATCACCCCAGTGGTAGGACTAGGGTCGATTATCCGAGCGCTGGAGATGAAGACACTAGGAGGCCCTGACCGCTGTGCCTTGTCTCTCCCTTCACGAGCAGAAGAAGGCTCAGACCGAGCTGAGAACCCTGGAATTTGGACGTTCCCTCCCACGAGCTGTACTTCCTCGTCAGCTATAGTGAGTTTGTCAACCAACTCCCCCTCTCCCGCAATCTTACAGGTCCCTCTGTGCGACCTAGGAGCACGGATTAAACTGGGGAGATTTTTATCCTCTGGCGGTTCCTCAACCATGATAAAGAGGTCTTCAGGACAGTCCTCAACTCCAGCAGAAATGCCTTCCGAGGGAGAGACTTCTGTTGCTAAATCCCTCCGAGCCCTCTTCGAAACAGGACCAGCAGTTGAGGTAGGACCCCGACGACGCTTACTCACCAATTCTTGAGCCTTGGCAGTAGGAGGCCCCTCCTGTGGCCCTAGCTTGGTTCTACTCCGGGTTACTCGGAGCTCCTCTCTTGAGCCTCCCTCAGCTTCTCTCTGAGATGCTCTCTCCAGCTCTTTTTGGACCTTTAAATACTGGGTGATCATGTGCGAGCATTTGTCAGACTCCGACTGTGTTTTGAGATAGGCATTAATGCCCTCAATACCCGTATACCCAGGGGCAAAATCCGGTGACTGGTTTACCCGAGAATACCAGGTGCAGAAAGTGAAGCTGGTAAGGTTCTTCGGCTCCTCGACGGGCAAACGGAAAGTTGCCTCTGTCCCCCCAGCCACGCTATAATACCAGGCTCGAGCACCTTCGCACAGATTCCCGTCAAAGGCAAGCTGTGTATTCGGATTGCCGACATAAAGCTGAGCATAGCCAAACTGTCGGGCAAAACGACTTGGCATATACGGTTCGATAGTGCAGGAAGTCCCTTGGCGAAACAGCACATATCCTGGTCGTATATTGATCAACCACCGGAAGACTCCCGCAGACAGTTGGGTGAGGTCATCCCGACCTATAGAATCAGTGAATTGCTCACCAAAGGATGCACCAGGAATTCCAGGGAAGCAGCGGTTGAGCTGGTAATTGGCGGCATTTGAGAGACGTCTCCGAATATAATATATATAGGTGTCACTCCAATCCGAGTCTTCCAGCCGCCTCACAAAAGGGACAGGACTCGTACTCCCACGCGCCGTTGTCATCAGAGAAGGGCAATGCATCACGTACCAGGCCATGAGATACGTGTAAGGCAACTCCATTCGGGGGTTGGGGCGCCTTGCCGTCGGGTTTCCCTCTGAGTCGACATACGGCTTGCCTTGAGAGTCGACAGTCCTTGGAGCCTCGCATAGTCTCTTGGCTAGCGCCCGCAACCCGCTCTGAATGCCAGCCGCCACGGCCGGAAGAAGGGCTATAGGACGGCCATGGGCCAGGAGCACTGCTGGATACACCACGTCGGCAATAATGACTTCATGTGGCCGTGTAGGTACCACGCAACGCTTCAACCACAGCATCAAGAAGCCCGCCAACAGCGCTCGACTAGAGATAGAAGCCCGGGCCCGGTGATGATAGCTTTCGAAAAGCGTATTAGGTTCGAAGCCGTCCTCGTTCGACCCAGTGGTGTAAAAGCCCTCAGAAGCTTGTGCGACCATGTCGTCAACTCCCTGTTCAGAGAGGGGAGCCAGTCGAGTTATCGAATGATCCTTCTTGCTGACATTGCTGAATAAGTAATTGGCCCAGGATAGATGCCTGACTCCATGCGTCCTCCAACCGGTTACCTGACCACAAATATGGAAGTGGCACATCACTTCCCAATAGGTCTCATACACCTCAGGGGAATCCTTCTTTATAAGGTCAAGCTCCCTAGCAGTCGGGACATATTCTTCATAAGGGAACTCCCCCATCACCAGCCCCGAGACCTCATGCAACTCATGCAGTGCAAGGCCCATTTCTCCAACCGGGTAAAGAATGTCCCCGTCTGAGGGTTGTAGCGCTCCAAGATCCCGAAGAAGTTGTGAGAGCTCATTGGGATACCCCATTGTACGGCCCTGACTGCTGAGTATAATCCCACGTGCTCAAGCAGATCTCCAAGATCGGAGAGGGCAAAACCCACCATCCTGCCCCACCAAGAATTCTCCGTGGAGTGGACCCATCCAGGCAAATGGAACTTGGCCGGATAATCACCCTCTGCTTCTATGAACGAGTTGAGGAAGGTGGTGGCAAGCTGCGGGATCTCTCCGACTGGAAGCTCAGACTTGCGTGACCCGGGAAACAAGCCAAGGACCGCCCGGTCATGGCAATCATGACGGTATACGTTCTGGGATTTGAAATTCCCAAGGGTAATCTCAGAGATATCCCGGGACACGTCCCACTTCATCTTCCGAAGGACGGACAGATGTTGGAGATAAGACAACGGGAGCATCCTCTCCATGGCTGGAAGGAAGTATCTCCTCTCCCCTATCTGACGGAGCCACCTGTAATTCCCGTCATACATTGGGTTGCCACCGTCGCTGACATGATCTCCAAAGAAGAAAGCAGGCTTCTCCAGCTTGATGTGGGTATCCGTTGCGAAGACTGCATCGGTCATGAGCACCCGAGAAGTCCTCTCATTAACATGGGCAATCATTTCCCTGCGAACTGGCGACCTGTCAGCAGTCACAGGTATGGTCCTTCGCAGTGCAAAAGTCAGACGGTGGTCGGCACCACCCACGCGGCCAAAATGGTGCATCTTGGCAAGTGAACCTGAAACATGCGGCACTGCAAAAAGAAAAAGACACTTGGTCAGATACTTTGCCAAAAATAAGGGAAGACGCTAAGTGTTCATAATTCAAAACGCAGCCGAGACATTGGACGCAGGAGTTATCATCCGCGTCCAGACCTGCGAACTTGCACCAAAACGCAGAAGAGATACTGGACGCAGGAATTTTTCGAATCCGCGTCCAGACCTGCAAAGCTGCGTTCTACAACCAAGACTTATGAAAATTCGAAGTACTTGGACTCAAACGCCAGATTCTACAAAATCGGCGGTTGAAGACACAGAACGCAAGGATCAAATCCGCGTTCTGCAAACCAAGACTTGTGAAATTTCAAAGTGCTCGGACTCGGACGCCAGCGCCTGATGGCACAAAACGCGGCACAGAACGCATGGATCAAATCCGCGTTCTGCAAATCGTGTCCAGAGACCTTCACAATTAGAAATATTCTAAGTGAAGGACCCAGAGTGCAGAGTTCACCAGCGTCGGATCATCAGGCCCGCGCCCCGGTTATCATCTCAAGGACAGCGTCCGAGAATCAAACACGATCTTGTGTTAAAGGTCCTTAGGGTTCTATGAACATGTTTTAATGGCGGAACCCACACCGAAGGTACATTTTTACCTCGGAAAACACCCTCCTGCGCAGAGGAAGCATCTCTCTCAGCCTCGGCGACGGTCGCCCTTGAGGTCGATGCAGTCGGTTTGTCTTGGGAGCCATTGAAGATCAAGAAATCCGAGCGAGGAGATGAATAGTTGGAGAGAGAAGGAAGTTCTTTTTTTCAGAGAATGCGTTCGTTCGGAGAAGAAGATACATCTCTCTAACTGTTGCCTTTTATAGGCACAGAGATTCGCGAAGATACGCAGCGTTTGGCCCAATAAACGCTGCAGCGAATCGCTGCCTGACGCGTGGAGCCAAATCATTGTTTGAACAGGGAAGATCATGCGTCGCGACCCCGCCGCAAGTCAGAAGTTGACACGTGGAGCAGTTCATTTAATGAACCGGGGGATCCGCGCGCCAAAAGGCGAAATCTCGCCGTTTCCCCAGGCCAGCTGGCGTCGTAATCATGACATGGCACAGGCGCGCGCCCCAAAGTACGCGGCTCTTCGGTGGACATGCCCCGTCAGCATCATCATAAATGCACCCAGAAAATCGCGTCTGCATTTCAAGAGATGCGTCTCTCCAAAGTCCGCGTCCCCTCAAACAGGCCAAACATCGCGTCTCGCTAAGAAGTCGCGTCTTTAAAGCAGTCTCTGCTTTTTCAAAAAGGAACCTGCGTCCAGTCTCCTGCTTCTGCAAAGTCGGTTCAACAGTACACTGACGCAAACAGACAACCAACCACTCCCGGCCAAAAGCGCACCCGTGACAGACTAAAAGCAATCAGGGAGGTCTAGACTGTGTATCTAGACACTCAACACGATCAACTCTGACGGCTTCAAAGAGTTCAACAGTACACTCACGAAGACCAATTCCAGATAAGATCAAACCGAAGCATCAACAGTCCAGTCATAAACGCGAACACGGCTAAGATCCAAAGTATTCCGAAATCCGTCCCATTCAACTGCGGAATATCAGAAACTTTGGAGGGGGTTCTGTAGGCTGTCTAAAAATGACTAACAGACCAGCCATTAAGGAAGCAGAGTCTCAAGCTCTAGACGCGAGAAATCGATGCTCGCGTCTCAGCATTAAGACGCGTTGGCTCTACACCCGCGTCTCAACGTTCAGACGCGTCGGCCCGAAGCCCGCGTCTCAGCATCAAGACGCGTCGGCCCGAAGCCCGCGTCTCAGCATCAAGGCGCATCAGCCCGACGCCCGCGTCTCAAACTTCAAGGCGCGTTTGGCCCAACGCCCGCGTCTCAGTTGCAACTGCCCTGATTGCGGGGCCAGTCACCGCGCATGTAGCGGGTAGTGGCCCCTCATTCGGGAGCGTTTTCAGGAGGCACCTTCACCCCCTGAGATCCCTATAAATAGCCTTGTTTGCTATGAAGAGAGGATCGGAGTTTTTGGAGAAGGGAGAGAACTTTGAGAAGATCGAAGCTTGGGCAGAAGATTGGAGTTTTGAAGAGAGAGAGCTTTGAGATAAGGCATCATCAAAAAATTGATCGAATCCAGGCAGGAGGATCATCAAGAGAGAAGCACGACTCTTCAGCGAGCTTACTGAGTACTAGCCGCTCTTCGCCTACCTCCTCTTTGAGAGTTTTGGTAGACGGAGCTGAGTTACTCTTTCTACCGACCGAAGAGAAGACCCCCGACGGTCCAGGACGGTCATCTGGTCAACGGAGAACAAGATTCACTCTCCATCGCCACACGAAGAACCCAGCTTTAAACAAAGGGAAGATTCAGACATCCTCCCTCCCTTGTAACTGGAAAAGAGGGAAGAGTAGTTCTTTTGGTTGTAATCGTTTCGCTTGAATCAAGGAAATCTTTTACAGCTAAAACCACTTTCTCCGACCACCAGGATTTTTCGGCCCCCTACAGGGAAGAGGAGGAGCATGAGAGGAGAAGGATGGAAGAAGAGGAGAAGGAGAAGGAGGAGAGGAGAAGATGGCAAGCTCAAGTGATTAGTCCTGTATGTTGTGTCAAAAACGATCACATCACAGAACCTCAAATACGAGGAAATAACTCTTCCATCAGCCCAAAAAATGCTTCTAAGTGTGCCCCGCGTTATCAACTTCACTTGCAAAGAAGAATTCTGAATCGGTCTCGGCTTTCTCTTGAAATATTTGATGATCGCAATAAACTCATGGCCAATGTTATTTCTACGTTGACGAGTAAAATCAATAACTTCTTGCGTGCTCACTTCTTCACAACCTTCTCCCTGGCTCATTGCATTCACAACACGGGAAATATTTGAAGGGCGCATTCCCACATCAACCAAATTGTTCATAATGCTTCTGCTAATCTTCAAACGATGAGTCTGGTGAGAGTAATGGTGATGTACCTTATCCGGGCTTGACAATTCATGTGAATGAGAATCAACAAATTTGGTGACAACCTAATATCTTCTGTCAAATAAAAAATGAAGGCGAACATGCATCTCAGCAGGACACGCTACTCTAGTGTCAATTCAACGATACACTGTAACCCCCTAGGACACGATACTCTAATGTATATCAGCCGACGGCTGAGAGACTCTCTCAGCCTGTGGTGACGTGGCTCAATATTTGTCACTGCACTAACTTGCGGCCCGCTTAGAGGAACAAGTTAAATTACTAAATACCCCTTGTTAAAAGCTACTCGCTCCGTTATTGTTTATTATTATTTCCCCACCCCCCAAATTTTGACCGCTCGTTGTCAGATTTAGGTTATTATTTATTATTATTTTCCCCTTTTTTTACCGCTCTTTATATGATTTAGGTTATTGTTTATTATTATTTTTCTCCTATTTCTTTACCGCTCTTTGTCAGATTTAGGTTCTCCTTTTCTAACCTACGATAAAGTTTTCTCTGAAAATATCATTTTTTTCAGAGCAATTTTTATCCTTTTTATTTAATGTCGACGTCTAAGCAGTCTACTTCCTCTGCCAATTCTGATCGCAGTAGTAAGCGATCTCTATCTCCCGATCTAAATATGGAGGATATATATCTGGTTCAACTTTCTCTCAGAATATTGAAAATATTGAAGGGTTGACATCTTTGCATGCTGATTAACAAGTTTTTATTTTGTCAATTTTTTTTACGCATTTTCTTAAATATAGAATCTTTCTCTGTAGCGTGTATGGTACTGCGACCTATAATCACTTATTCTAAAGTTTTAGAAATGCGACCACGGTCGCAATTTTATTTGAAAATAATCTCCGGCTGTGAAAGCATTTTTTTGTGACTGCGACTTAAGTCGCGTTTCTTGTTGTTATAATTCTTACACGTTTCTATGTGAATTATATCCATTTTATATATTCATTAGATTGTTGCACAGTTATTATTCAGTTTTTAAAAATTCTTCTTATACGGAAAACTGCGACTACGATCACAGTCTTTTAGTAAGAAGTCATATAGAGTTCATTACATCTGCGATCTTGGTCACAGTTTTAGTAATTAAAGTTCAGACTTGTGATATATTTTCACGTTTCTATGTGAATTATATCCATTTTATATATTCACTAGATTGTTGCACAGTTATTATTCAGTTTTTTAAAAAATCTGCTCATACGAAAAACTGCGACTACGGTCGCAGTCTTTTAGTAAGAAGTTATATAGAGTTCATTACATCTGCGACCTTGGTCGCAGTTTTAGAAATTAAAGTTCAGACGTGTGATATTTAAAAAATATTTATATTTATGTAGTTCGTCAATTTGTTTTTGTAGGATCTGAATGCACATGGAGAAATGTCTGGAAGCTCAAATTTTTTTAGGGAAACAGTTTCTCACGGATGTGAAAGCATACAATTTGTACAATTCTTATGCAAGGAACAGAGGTTTTGGCGTGAGAAGAAAAGGAATAGATAAGCGGAGGCCTCCTCATGAAGTTATTTGCAAAAAATTCTGCTGCAACAAGGAGGGTGTGAAGAAGTTGTGTGACAAAAGACAAGAGGGGGTTACAGTGCATCATCGAATTGACACTAGAGTAGCGTGTCCTGCTGAGATGCATGTTCGCCTTCGTTTTTTATTTGACAGAAGATATTGAGTTATCACCAAATTTGTTGATTCTTATTCACATGAATTGTCAAGCCCGGATAAGGTACATCACCATTACTCTCACCAGACTCATCGTTTGAAGATTAGCGGAAGCATTATGAGCAATTTGGTTGATGTGAGAATGCGCCCTTCAAATATTTCCCGTGTTGTGAATGCAATGAGCCAGGGAGAAGATTGTGAAGAAGTGAGTCCGCAAGAAGTTATTGATTTTACTCGTCAACGTAGAAATAACATTGGCCATGAGTTTATTGCGATCATCAAATATTTTCAAGAGAAAGCCGAGACCGATCCAGAATTCTTCTTTGAAAGTGAAGCTGATAATGCGGGCACACTTAGAAGCATTTTTTGGGCTGATGGAAGAGCTATTTTCACGTATTTGAGGTTCTGTGATGTGATCGTTTTTGACACAACATACAGAACTAATCACTTAACCTTGCCATCTTCTCCTCTCCTCCTTCTCCTTCTCCTCTTCTTCCATCCTTCTCCTCTCATTCTCCTCCTCTTCCCTCCTTTTCTTCTCCTTCTCTTTCTCATCCGCAGCAGCGGCTGCTCTCAGCAGCTCTTCTTCTTCTTTTTTCACTTTTAATTTCCTCTGCTCTGCTTTTTTAATTTTTTTCTTCTCTCTTCTTTCTCTTCTTTTTTTCTTTAATTCAGCTTGAGTCTGTTCTCAGTCTCCATTTTTTCAATTTTTCTTTCTAGCTGAGAAACATATTCTCTCAGTACTGATTTTGATTCCTCAAGACTTCAATTTCTTTAGCTTGTTCATCCTGTGGTGGTGGCAAATAACATGTAATAGTTGGTTCTTGATCACTCGTTTGTTCTTGCTCAATTATCTTGGCCGCTTCTGGCTCCGTTTCCGCCGGGATGTTAGCTTCATTATATGTATTTTCTTGTTCTTCTTCTTCTTCCTCTTCCTCTTGTCCTTCAACAGGAAGGCCAATCATATTTCTTTCATCATTAGATATGTTGGCCATTCGACACAAAATCTGAAAAAAATATTTAACTTAAAACAAAAACAATGAAATAATTTAACTGCGACTGGGTCGCAGTTTATTTACAACTATTTATGATAAGAATGCGACCATGGTCGCAGTTTATTTGTCCTGCACATAAAATGAACTGCCAAGACTTGCAACTCAAGACTGCGACCATGGTCGCAGTTTATGTATACGGTATTTATCAAGAGAATGCGACCATGGTCGCACACATTTGTCCTGCACATGAAATGATTTGCGAAGACTTGTAGCTCAAGACTGCGACCATGGTCGCAGTTTATGTATACTGTATTGAGCAAGAGAATGCGACCATGGTCGCACACATTTGTACTGCAAATAAAAAGAACTGCAACCGAGGTCCCATTTAAATGTATAAAATTTTAATCAACAGTATATGGTATTTAATATTTTAAAAACTTACGATATTTGTGTCAAGCTCATTTAGATCAACTTCAAGTAGAGATCTGCTAATGTTTTAGAGGTTCCGTCTTACTGCGCGTGGGGTTTTGTCCTCCATACCAGACTTCGGCTCAAAAATAAGAGCCCTCTCACATAGCCAATACTTCAAAATGCATAATTAAATTAGTTTACACAATATTCACAAGATATTGGGAAATTTCATATAATGTTGGCCAAATTTGATATTCATACTTATAATATTTACACGGAGCATCCTTGCAGCTCGTACGTGGTGTGCCTGAAGATGTCCATTGACTCAATCAGGAATTGCCAAACAGTTTTAGCCCAGCATATTGTTCTCATCAGCTGCATATTGGCAATCTGTTCCACAATATACCACGGCACCGTGCATTTACTGTCAGAAAAGAATAGAGTGGCCGACATGTATAGGATGATTATTGTAGTAAAGTCTTGAGCTGCAAGTCTTTGTATGTCTCTTATAATTTCATTTAAAGTCATTTGCTGCTCAAGCTGTTCATCCTTGGTCACATCTAATTCACTTCCCCTTCTTTTCTTGACCAGAAGATCATCCAAAGCTTCTTCAATATATACTTTCGTGATCTTCTTTATATTAGGAAAATAATGCTTTATAACCCCTTTGTCCTTCATTGTACAGGTCTTATTCATAATAAAATCCGCCCAAATGATAGGTAGACCAAAAGTTAGGGCAACATCCTTCACTGTTAACTCAATTTATTTGCCCCCATTCTAAAGGTCCTTGTATCCCTATCATACTGGTCTAAAATTCTCAGTACAGCAATGTTTGATTTTAGACCCTTTTCTCCCCCCAAATTCCTCATTGTAGAAGGCCATGAAGATTGGGCCAAATGGGGTCTTCTTGATTGCATCTACGAAATCGCTCTGAATGTGCTTTTTGAATTTCTTAATGAACTCGCACATAGGTTTTAGGCTCGATCTCAGAGGACGAACCTTCAGTTGTTGTTTACCTATAGATGAAGAAACATTAAAAACTTTAGTTTAATGTTTATTTAAAAATTAAAAGGGAATAAAAAAATTAATTTTAGAACACTGCGACCAAGGTCGTATACATCTACAGTGCGAAGGGAATGAAAAACAAATGACGTTTAATATACTGCGACCAAGGTCGCATAACTCTACAACGCAGATTGAAACAACTGCGACCCAGGTCGACAGAGAAGGGAATGAAAAACAATTGAAGTTTAATATACTGCGACCAAGGTCGCATAACTCTACGACGCAGATTGAAACAACTGCGACCCATGTCGGCAGAAAAGGGAAAAGAAAAACAAATGATTTGTAAAAAAACTTCGACCGAAGTCATAAACATCTAAACCACAAATTTAAACAACTGCCACCCAGGTCGTCAAAATAGGGAATAAAAACAAAGGATGTTTCATATACTGCGGCCAAGGTCGCATTCATCTACAACGCAAAGTCAAAAAAAAAATAAATTTAAAACGCTACGATCTAAGTCGCACAAATTTGCAACTCTAATTTTAACAACTGCGACCCAGGTCGACATAAAGTGTATGAAAAAAATTTGTTAAAACACTATGAGTAAGGTCGCATACATCTACATCGCTTTTTCAAAACAACTGCGACCATGGTAGAAATAGAAGGAAATGAAAAAAACTTGAAAAAAATTGGACCTTTGTCGCTGTGTTAGAAAATTTAAAAAATTATTCATGATCTCAAGTTTCAGAATCTCTCTCTTATTTGCGATCATGGTCCCAAGTTTTCAAAAAAAAGAGAGTGAAAAAAATTCAGATCTGGAAAAAAATTATAACTATTAAAATCCACAAACCCTAAAAAAAAATCTGCTTTTGTTTCACCATTACCTTTTTCGGCGGATGATTTCTTTGGCGCCATATGTAGCAAATATATTTTTAAAAACGGAACAAATTTGTGAAACAATAGAACTAATCTCTTAGAATGATCTGTTAAAATTTTAGATCTGTAAATTTTTTTGAAATGAAATTTTACATAAGGTAAAAAGTTGTGAGGGAGGGTATTTTCGTCAAATACAAGGTTGAGGTGACTGAGAGTAATTTAGGCGGGATTTCTCAGGTTTTTGTCTGCCAAAATTATTGACAAGTTCGTGGCTATTATGTTGCCACGTCCAGCCGGCTGAGAAACTCTCTCAGCCGTCGGCTGAGGTACAGTAACCCCATATATATATATTATATATATATATATATATATATATATATATATATATATATATATATATATATATATATATATATATATATATATATAGCATCACAATAACACCGTCTTTCCCCCCTCCTACCGGCTCCCGCACGGTCGCTTCCTCCTATGTATATACAATAGAATAATGATACCGTTTTCCCTCTCCTACCGCCCCCATCCGGCCCCTTCCTCCCATATATAATGAATGTAATAATCATATACAACGTGACACGCACAAGCCATCCACCATCACGTCAATCATTCCATCAATAAATAAACAATTACTCATACTCCTAATGCATATTCTTAAGGTATAGTTAGGCCTTATACATTGATATGAATTTTGCTTACAGACTATATCATTTGATTACTAAGTTGACTAACTACGAATCCATTCTTGGAGTCTTATCATACTTGTTAGTTATAGATAGTTCACTAAATTCCAATCAAGCTACAACCCCCCTTCCATTTTACTGGGGTTATTACTTAAGATTGAAGAGAGAGTTGTTCACTAGTTTAAATCCAAATTACAAGCTATTAAAAGTTCATGAAATTTCGTATAAGACTCTTCTTTGTGAAGAATTATCTTTTTTTAGTTTTCGAAGGAACTCTAGTAATAACTTATATACATACAGCCGTTACCCATACTGGAGTTATACATATAGCATATTGTTTCGCCCATTATTAGCAACCCAGTTTCATCATAATTCTACCCAAAACACACACACATCTCAAATTTCATATAGTATACAAAGTATGAGAATATGGATCAATAAATATTTTCGAAGTCATAATTATTAGTTTATAATTGATATCATGTTTATCAATTTACTAGAGACTGAAGAGAGTGGAGATTATGCAAAACCAAGACACGATGCGGAATAAGCATCTCTCACCCAGGGATGAGCACAACCACGAGGGCTACAAGTTTAGATTTTTAAGTCGCCTCAAGGTGATCAAATTAGCATAAATTGTTAATAGAATGGAAGGAAGGAATCAGTGTAAGAAGTGAGTTTTTATAATCTCTTATTAACTCATTTCTAATCATGCTTAAGTAAATGAATACTCTAACACTTGTGTACAACATATATGTATGCAATCCGTACACATGTAAGGACTAACACGCGCACACACATAACTCATTGCTAATATTAGATTTGTATTTATATTGACATGTAACCCCAAGTCTTTTAATAAAGAGACACGCATCACTGAAACTTGATCACCAGATATTTCTATCTCAAATTATATACTGGCATAAATTTTGAAAATATAGATCGAGTAATTAGTTGGGTTTTACGGTAGTTAATAAGATTATAATTTTAACCGTGATTGAAAAACCTACTCGATTATCCATGATTTTCAAGCTTAAGGATTTACCATGCTATTAAGTTAAATTCAGGAGGGACAAAACAAAGGATAGTAATGGTTTCCTTAACAAATACTCTAGGATAATTAAGGCCTAGAGTTTCTAAGATATAAATTATTAATTTAATTTACCAAAGATCAAAGGTAGGTCTCACATGGCTTACTTGAATCATAGCTAATGTGACATTTCTAATGAATAACATGAATAAGTCCCGTCCTTCCCCTGTAGGGAAGACGATGATTTGCCCATAGAACACGTTTGAATAGCATGCATACCGAACATACTGAGATTTAAATAGAAGTTAGGCTTAACACAACTTGGATCTTGATGACTCAATACTAAGCTAATTAATCATTTATCGAAAATTCAAGCTGACAACTAGTAAAATAAGATACTCATTAGCAGAGTAAAATTCTTATAGGTCAAATATATATATATATATATATATATATATATATATATATATATATATATATATATTTGATGGGCTACACTCAAGAGTTTTCAGAAATTGTATGGCATTTCACTGCTTCCTAGCAGATCATCATAGACAGTAATAATTGGAGACTATCCTTCATGAAATATTTAACATCCTTTCCACTTAAAGGTAATAATTGATGCATCCATATTAATTATGTCTTAACTATTGGTAGGCTACAATGACTAAAAAAAAATACTTGCATTACAATGCTTGAAATTAGAATTAGATGTTCATGATCTTACTGGGTATGAGTGACTCAATTTGCAAATACCTTATTTTATGTTCATCCGTGTATTAATATATATTGTCTTACGTGGGTCAGTAAACTTATGGTTTACTATAAGATTGAGAGCTTCATACTCGCGACCTGATCCTGTCTTACTACGTGAGACCACTCGGACACAGAGTTATAATAGAAGTAGCCCGAAAAAAGTTAATTAAAGAAAAATCTTGAAGAGTTTCTATACCAATAATTGTTTGTAAATCCTATAGTTGTTATGAACCAGTTATACTTGGGAGGAACCTAATTCGGCTTTAGAACCAATAAGATTTACCAGATTTAGATTTAGAAATTAAATAAATTGAGCCCCGATAAAATCATGAATTTCTAATAATTTAGATACGAAAAGTTATTCATGAACGTCAACGAGAGGATATATAATTATGCACTTTAGACTTATGAAACATCAACATTCGTTCACTTACTCCTCCCCGCTAAATCGATTGTCCCTCAGAATCTAAAATACCCACTCTACACTCAACAATTAGTTAATACAAGCTTACATATAGCAGTATATTCCCATCTATATATATTTCTACCCATTATGTTAAGCTATCTTTTAAAATAATCCATATGTATATATAAATGAGTTAAGGATTTATCAAGTTACACATGAATTAACTGAAATCATATTTATCAAATACAAGCACAACCCAAGGCTTAAATGATCTCTAACATCCCACGCTCGATTAATGAAAAGTAAGCTTAAATAGATAAATCTAAATAAAATAATTTTGTTCGCAAATAAGAGAATAACTCCCTCATCCTTAGCTTCTATTTATTCTTTCTCGATAAGTTCTAATTAAGCCTCCTTTGATGTTGACTCTAACTTTTCGATTCAGAACAATTATCTTAGATTAGGGAAAAATTTCTCATAGTTTTGTGAACCTTCCAAACACTTACCAATTTAAATGAAATGCCATTGAATAAAAATTAGAGATCCATCACAACCAACAACTACAACAAGAAACAAGAACAATTAGGACCACAATACTCCTAATCACATAGTGATTTAGATCTCACAAAGAAAAGATTAAGATTTTCACAAAAAATATAATTGATTCAATTCATGAACTATTTTCATAAATTTCATCAGAACAAAATCTGAACCAAAGAAACTCCCTCACTTTTAGTGATGTCATCTCCCTGCTACCCGCTGTGTACCGCCCACAGGCGCCTCCATCCGCGTCACTGGACAGCAGCTGCTGCTGCTGGCTGTTGCGTGCGGCAGCACTAGCAGCAGCTATGCTGCTGCGTGCAGCACAGCCAGCGGCAGCAGCACCAATAGCTGATGGCTGCTGCCGGTGCCTCCTCTGGTCCGTGCCGCGTCAGATCTAAGAAAGGGGAGAGAGGATTAGGAAGGGAGGGGGGGAGAGAGAGAGAGAGAGAGAGAGAGAGAGAGAGAGAGAGAGAGAGAGAGGAATTAATTTGGGTTGAGGGGTTGCTACCCATTGCTTTCTGGTGAGCGGTGAAATTGGGGAATGATGAAGAGAGAAAAGAAGTGGGTAAGAGTGAGGTATATTTTCCTTTTCCCCCTTTTTGTATATTAGTGATGGCTTATTCTCTTAATGCCACATTATCCCCCTCATTCTCAAGTTGCCCTAACTCATGCCACCTCCTAAGTTAGGATTTAATATTAGTTGGGGTAGTATACATGATAGAAAAAACCATGTGATGATGTATATATAGGTATATTTTCATATATGGGGGTGTGTGTATATGTATGCATATTAGAAATAAATGTATTAATAATTATATACACAAAATTTGTATTTATCAAAATTAATTTTGCCTCAAGAATTTCTCTACAGGATTTTATAAAAAATCTATTACACAAATTTTAATTCAATCGTTACCCCCAATAAGTTGGTATAATCTTCATGAATGTGGATTAGGGTATTAAATCAGGATTTTAAAAAAAATCAGTGTTACAGAGTGTGTACCATAAGAGCACAGTATGTGATCGGTGTATCACTAATTATGAAATTGATAAGATACAATATTCTATTTGGTAGTTGAGACATCTATGTCCTAAGAAAGATAAAAATAAAACTGGGTTATAGGTCGAGAGTTAAGAATTGAATTTATATACAATTAAAAATTTAAATTAGAGATTTGAAATCGTAAGTTGTTAAAGCATGTATTCATATAGGTTAAATTGGAGTTTACTTTACTCATTGAGCTGTCAACCTCACTCCGTTATTGTTAATCCCTCTTTCAGATCTTAATAAAGGTAAAGATCCGGTGTGAAGCCTTGAAATGTCTCGAGGGAAGAACGGAATTAATTGTAAAAGAACTGATAATTTTTTTTGAACTGTTTTCTCTATTGTATATTTTAGATAACTTTTAAAACTCTTATTGTATATAAGTGTGTGTACTAGTTTATGATAAGACTTGAAGATGAATTTTGAATGTATATGTATATGTTGATCAAAACTTAATTTTGGACTTCGGATCTTGAAGTAAACAAGTAATATGTGGTGTGTTGTTGGAATTGAAGAATATAAAGTGAATCTTTAAATTGAATTACGGCGAGATCCGTTGATCAAATCAATTGGATGATGGTTGGAATGTGTTCTCCTTCCATTGGGGATGAACGTGGTATATTCACATGTTCAATTCCGACTTCAAATGAATGAGATATTCAAGTCTAAAGATTGCCTAATTCAAAGCCAAAATGGGACTAAAGGTAACTAAAGCATTTAGTCCCACATTGGCCGTGGGATGGAAGTTCGTGGTGTTTAAATAGAGAAAATTGAGAACAAAGGGCGTGCCCTTTGGGTACTTGGAGTTTTCGCGCGCGATTGGGAGGGAACTATGCCCGCACATGCGCGTGCAACCGCCGCTGGCGGCGGCGGCGGCGGCCGCGGCCGGTGCCGGGCTCAGGCTCGGGTTCGGGTCCGGGCCCCAGGCCTGGGTTCGGGTTCGGGTTCCCTACCCGGCCTGGTTCTTTTTGAATCGGGTCTTACGGGTATGGGTTGCGAGCATACCCGCTCCGCTACCCAAACCCGCTCCGCTCCGGATCCGAACCGCTCCAGTTGGACAGCCAACAGTTACGACTGTTGGATCGAACCATTGCAACGGTTCAGACCGAACTGTTGCAACCTTTCGTTGGGTTCGGACCCGTTGGCCCCTCCTGGAGCGCTATAAATAGCGCTCCAGTTCCTCATTCTAAACACACAAAAATCAGAAAATCTCTTCTCGTTCTGAACTGCGAAGTGAGTTACTGCGTCTGAACTGGGAAGTGGAGTTCTGAAGTGACTTCCAATGGGAGTGGGAAATCGCTTCCTTCGTCTTCTACAGTGGGTGCTCCTCCAAAGTAAGGCAAATATTCACCCGAAATTTGTCTTTGTCCTGCTGGTTCAACGATCCTGTGAAGGTACTGGTTGACTACGGTTTGACCGTACAGTGATTTGGTAGTGCTATCCAAATACCGTGAAGGAGTGTGTTGTATCTTGGGAGACCAGCGTCCAGTAACCCGTTAGCACCAGTGCGGGGACGTAATTGTCTTAAGGAGATTCGCTCTAAGCGTACCTCACTCCAAGTACTGTATAAGTGAATTAATTTCTTTATACAGGGGATATACTAATATTCAGTATATCGAGACTGATTTAGATTCAGTCTAATTGGTGTTTAACCAAGGAAGGAAATTGAAAGGTGGTTCTTAAATTAAGGAACGTTCTATTGAACGAAAAACCTCCCACCTGATATTTGCCGACCTGGCCAATTAGATTGTTGATATTTCAGTGATCTTGAATAGTTGTCAGATTGATTCCTGTTAGCAGAATTCAACAGCTTAAGACAATTATTATTACTATTGAAGTTTCTTACTTCTGTTCTGCTTGAACTTGCAGAAAATGTCTGAGACTAATCAAGATAGTACTAGCAAGGCACCAAACATGTAGCTACAAGCTTTGATGCCAACTCCACTTCCTAACCCGAAGCCGGAGAAGCCAGGAAAATTTGACGGCACAGAATTCAGAGGTGGCAACAGAAGATGCTCTTCTACTTGACCACTCTTCATCTGGCCAGATTCCTGCAAGAATCCACCAGAGACCGCAACTGATGCATGGACTCAATGTGACTTCCTTTGCCGAAATTATATATTAAATGGACTGGATGACTCTCTTTACAATGTCTACAGTCCTATCACAACGGCAAAGAAGTTATGGGCCAGTCTTGACAAGAAGTACAAGACTGAGGATGCTGGTACCAAGAAGTTCGTCGTAGGACGATTTCTGGAGTACAAAATGGTGGACAGCAAGACTGTTATCAGTCAGGTGCAAGAGTTCCAACTTATCTTGCACGAGATAGAAGCCGAAGGTATGATTCTACCTGAAACCTTCAGGTTGCTACTATCGTGGAGAAACTCCCACCTGCGTGGAGAGATTTCAAGAACTACCTAAAGCACAAGCGAAAGGAGTTGAAGTTGGAAGATCTAATTGTGAGGCTTCGAATCGAGGAGGACAATAGAAAGTCGAGAAAAGGAGCAGTAAGAACTCCTATGAAGCAAAAGCCAATGTAATCGAAGACTCAGGGGAAAGCGTCTACTTCCAAAGGCTTAAAGCGGAAGAAGACTTCTCAGGGGTACAAAGGCAAGGTCCAAGAAGGCAAGAACATGCGCTTCAAGGGAACCTGCTACATCTGCAACAAAGAGGGGCATAAGGCGAATGAATGTCACAGCCGTCTCAAAAAGAACAAGAAAAGCCACCCACAGGCAAACTTGACCGACCATGAGTCGCCAAGCCTTTCAGCTGTGGTGTCAGAAGTGAATCTGACAACCAACAATAAGGATTGGTGGGTAGACACTGGGGCTACTCGGCACATCTGCTCTGAGAAATTATTATTCTCTGAATATCAAATATTAGAGCAAGATGAGCAACTATTTATGGGAAATTCAGCCGTCTCAAAGGTTGAAGGAAAAGGCAAGGTCATCCTAAAGTGGACATCGGGGAAAGAGCTTACTCTGAACGATGTGCTACATGTTCCAGATATCCGCAAGAATCTGATCTCTGGATCAATACTTAGTAAGAAAGGATTTAGAATGGTTTTTGAATCAGATAAATTTGTACTTACTAAGGGAGGGATGTATGTGGGAAAAGGGTTATCTTGTTGATGGACTTTTTAAGCCAATGTTGCAGTGGTAGATAAAAAGTCTGTGTATTTGTACCCGAAGCTTATAAATAAAGGAAAATCTTCTATTTATTTGCTTGAGCCTCCTATTTTGTGGCATGCTAGATTAGGGCATGTAAATTATAAGTCATTAAAGAATTTGTCTAATCTAAGATATATTCCTAAACTCAACTTGGAAGAAATTCGCAAGTGTGAGATTTGTGTTGAGGCCAAGTTGGCGAAAAATTCATTTCACTCAATAGATCGAAATACAGAACCTTTAGGGTTAATTCATAGCGATCTGTGTGACTTGAAGTTTATGCCAACTAGAGGCGGTAAAAGTATTTTATTACTTTTATTGATGATTGTACAAGATACTGTTATATGTATCTTTTAAATAGTAAGGATGAGGCAATAAATATGTTTATAACATATAAAGTCGAAGTTGAGAATCAACTCAACAAGAAAATCAAGATTCTAAAATCCGAAGAGGCGGAGAATATGAATCAAATGATTTTAGTGAGTTATGTGCTAATTTTGGTATAATCCATCAAACAACAGCACCATATACTCCTCAGCAAATAGAATTGCTGAACGGAAGAACAGAACTTTGAAAGAGATGGTAAATTCCATGCTCGTAAGTTCTGGAGCTCCACAGAACTTGTGGGGAGAAGCTCTATTAACTGCAAATTATATTCTAAATAGAGTACCCCACAAGAAACTTGGTCTAATACCATTCGAGTTATGGCATGGAAGGACACCTTCCTACCATTACCTCAAAATGTGGGAGTGCCTTGCAAAGGTGCTGGCACCATTACTTAAAAAGACTAAGTTGGGAGCAAAAAACTATGGACTGCATATTCATAGGCTATGCCTTGAATAGTAGTGCCTACAGATTTCTGGTTCATAAATCAGAAATACCAGATATTCATGTAAACATGATTATCGAATCTAGAGATGCTGTGTTCTTTGAAGATATTTTCCATATAAACGGGAAAAAGATAAGACTTCTGGGAAAAGAACACATGAGATGGCGTTCAGGGACGAAATCCCCGAGGAACTGACTGTTAATGCGGAAATTGAACAAAGAAGAAGTCAAAGATCTAGAATCTCAAAATCTTTTTGGTCCAGATTTCATAGCATATGCTATTGAAAGCGAGCCTCAAACATTTAAAGAGGCTATGTCAACCCCAGAAGTACAAATGTGGAAAGCTATAAATAGCGAAATAGAATCCATACTAAGTAATCATACTTGAGAATTGGTAAACTTGCCTCCTGGCAGTAAACCAATTGGGTGTAAGTGGATTTTCAAACAAAAATTAAAACCCGATGGATCTATCGATAAGTACAAGGCTAGATTAGTAGCCAAGGGTTTATCGATAAAAAGAAGGACTTGACTACTTCGATACTTACTCACCAGTAACAAGAATAACGTCCATTCGGATGTTGATTGCAATTGCAGTATTGCATAACTTAGATATCCATCAAATGGATGTCAAGACTGCATTCTTAAATGGTGAATTAAATAAAGAGATATATGGAGCAACCTGAAGGATTTATAGTCAAGGGCCAAGAACACAGGTGTGTAAATTAGTAAAATCCTTATACGGTCTAAAGCAGGCTCCAAAACAATGGCATGAGAAATTTGATAGCGTCATGATCAAAGATGGATTCACTATCAATGAATGCGATAAGTGTGTTTACACGAAAACAGTTGGAAATACATGTATCATTGTTTGTCTTTATGTAGACGACATGTTATACTTGGGACTAATATTGAAATTATTAAGTCCACTAAAAGAATGTTATCCAACAGTTTTAACATGAAGGATCTGGGGGTTGCTGATGTAATTTTAGGAATTAAATCACCAGAACACTAGATGGAATCAGTCTATCTCAATCTCACTACGTGGATAAGATGATAGAAAGATTCAGGATCATGGGATAAAGAAGAATACAAATCCTTTTCTCCCACACACGTCCACCTTCATAAGAATATAGGAACTGGAATACGCCAGTTAGAGTATTCTCAGATTATCGGAAGTCTAATGTATTTGATGAATTGCACTAGCCCGATATTACTTACGCTGTAAGCAAGTTAAGCAGATACACTAGCAATCCTAGTGATCAACATTGGACCGCTCTACTACGAGTGTTGGGTTACTATCACATACCAGGAATATGCCTTGAGATATGAACAATATTCACCTGTACTTGAAGGATACAGTGATGCTAATTGGATTGCAGATTCTGAGGAATCAAAATCAACTAGCGGATACGTATTTACTCTAGCAGGAGCAGCAGTATCTTGGAAATCTTCTAAGCAAACATGTATTGCCCGTTTACTATGGAATCGGAATTCATAGCCTTAGATAAGGCTGGAGAAGAAGCAGAATGGCTTCGACAATTCTTAGAAGATATACCATTATGGCAAAATCCAGTGCCCGCTATATGTATACCACTGCGATAATCAAGCAGCTATATCTAGGGCACAAAATGTTATATACAACGGTAAGTCTAGACATATTCGTCGTAGACATAATACCGTGAAGCAGTTGCTCTCAAATGGAATTATCTCTATTGACTTTGTATTGTCAAAGATAATTTAGCGGATCCGCTTACTAAGGTTTAAGTGGAGAGCGTATAAACTGCGCATCGAGGGGAATGGGTCTAAAAGCCTAACCATACGAGTCAGCTTAATGGAAACCTCACTTAGCGACTGGAGATCCCATAGACTAAGTTCAAGAGGAAAAATTAGTTATGATTGACTCAGCAAGTAAGCACTTGGGAGCTTGACTCCATCCATTCCTAAGGTGCACATAAGTGCTTTTCTACAAGTGGATTAAGGATAAGCTTAACGCTTTTAATGATGCCTCTATCTTGTTACTAAACAAGTGGAGTAGAGTAGACTACTCTTAATAGGACGATCACCTATGTGAGTATAGAGTTGGGTCGTGTAACAGCCATTTTTTTTTATTAATTCCTAATTATTAAGCATCAGTTAGATAGGAGAAATTTTTTTCTCTTTGTTAAATTAATACCTATAATAATTAGGATAACCCAAGAATAAATATTTCATCCTTATGAGTTATGTTGATTTTTGATTTATGGTGTAAATTGGTATATATAGATAGGAAATATATATAAGTATTTATGCCAAAATAATTATGATATTAGTAGTATATGGGGTGTATTTTTATTATTTCAAATTGTTGGTATATCTTAAAGTATTCCCAAATGTTAGTATGTACCAAATCAAATACTAGGTAATTGTATTTAGAATTTTTTATTTACTTAAGTTAGTGGAATGAGTTAGGTAGCATGGTTGGGTGAGGTGTAAGGCTAGGATCAATTTGATCCTAGCCTTGGCCAAGTGGCAAACTTGAGGGAAGTTCCTATTACAATAGCCAGATTATCAAGGGCCTTTTTCCATAATAGTCATCTCTTACGTAAGGATCTGAGAGAGAGAAGTTTCTTCTTCTCTGTAAAATTCAGATTTCCCCAAATCAAACCCTAAATCCTCTCAAATCTCTCTCAGATCTCTCTCACAAACCAACTCTCTCACTCACTCTCTTTCTCTCTCTCTCTCTCTCGCACCCCCCAGCCGAAGCAAGGGGGCGCCAACGCCGGCCGGCGCCATCGCGGCCGCGCAGCCGCGCGGGAAGGCGGCGCCAGGCACGCACGGCCTGGTGGGGGGAGGGGGGTGTCCGATTT